>PVKP010031287.1:0-16287 GCA_004027715.1 Plecturocebus donacophilus | reverse complement strand
GTTTCACCGTGTTGGCCAAGCTGGTCTCAAACTCCGGACCTCGGGTGATCCACCCACCCCAGCCTCCCAAAGTGCTGGGATTACAGGCGTGAGCTACCACGCCTGGCCTGACCCCAATTTTGAAAGTTCTACTATGGGCAAAATGGTATCAAACAGCATCGCATGCTATGGAGAACTGTTTTGTGAAAGAAGAGTTTATCGATGCAGAAAACTTCATTGTTACCTTATTTTAAGAAATTGCCACAGCCACCTTCCACAACCACCACCCTGATGAGTAAACAGCCATCACCACTGGCCCTCCACCAGCAAAAAGATGAGGATTTGCTGAAGGCTCAGATGATCATTAGCACAGTATGGGGCCAAGTGTGGTAACTCATGCCTGTAATCCCAGCACTTTGGGAGGTTGAGGCAGGAGGCTCACTTGAGGCTAGGAGTTCGAGACCAGCCTGGGCAAGATAGTGAGACTCGTCTCTACAGAAAAAAAAATTAACATATGTACATGGTATTTTTAGACATATGCTATCGTACACTGAATAGACTATAGTATAGTGTAAACATAACTTTTCTATGCACTGGGAAACCAACACATTTGTGTGACTTGCCTTATCAGGTGGTCTGGAACCGAACCCACAATGTCTCCGAGGCGTGCCAGTATTTATATTGTTTGCCCTCTGTCTCCCCCACTAGATTATAAGCTCCTTCCTCCAAGGGGCAGGAAGTTTTGCTTGTTTTATTCAGCCGTTGGGCAGCACCTGGTACACTGCCACCCCTTGGTAAAGTGGCAGCATCCATGTGGGTAGGGATCCATGGGTAGGGATCTTTTAAGATGAGGAGGCCAGGCATGATTGCTCACACCTATAATCCCAACACTTTGGGAGGCTGAGGCCAGTGGATCACCTGAGGTCAGGAGTTCAAGACCAGCCTGGCCAACATGGTGAAACTGTCTCTACTAAAAATACAAAACTTAGCCAGGCGTGGTGGCGCGTGCCTGTAATCCCAGCTACTGGGGCGCTGAAGCAGGAGAACTGCTTGAATCTGGGGGCAGAGATTGCAGCGAGCCAAGATCATGCCACTGCATTCCAGCCTGAGCAACAAAGAGAGACTCTGTCTCAAAAACAACAAAACAAAAACAAAAGATGAGGAGAGGGGACATTTCAGACAGAACAAGTGACTGTAAAAAGGAGTTGGGAAGGGGCTGGACCCAGGCCCTAGGGACTCCAGAGCTCTGCCCTTTGTCCTGTTCCAGGCAGCTCCCTGAGGGCTGGGCTGGGTGGAGCTGGCAGGAAGGGATGTTGTGGTTGCCAGAAACTCGCCAGGAATCCCTGGCAGAGGGCACTGGGGCAGGGGCAGGACTACTGGGGCTGTGGGTGAGGACTGGGCAGAGGTAAGGCTGAGGGGATTCAGCTTTGGGGGAGGTGTCACACTGACTGAATATCCCCCCAGGCCCTTTCTTTGCCCGAAAGAGTTTCTGGACAGCTGGATCCAACTCCTGAGGACGGAGCACGGGTAAGCAGGGCGGTGGTAAGAAAGTTGTGTCGGGGACGGAGGAAGGGCCAGGTCTGGGGCCTTGGGAGGAAGCAATGCCTTCTGAAGCAGGGAAGCCTGGAATCAGATGCAGGCAGGGACAAGTGAGTGGCTGGATCCCCAAGAATGTCTGCATAAAAGCAAATGTTGCACCAACAGCCTCTGCGTGCCTGGTCTCTTTGTGTGTGTGTATTTAATTTAAAAATAGAGATCAGGTCTGGCTATGTTGCCTAGACTGGTCTCGAACTCCTGTACTCATGCAATGCTCCCACTTCGGTCTCCCAAAGTGCTGGGATTTCTTTTTTTTTTTTCATTCTCAAAGGAGGTAATGAGATTTATGTGTTTTATGTGAAGTGACTCATGTCAACTCATGAGGGAGGGACCATTATCATCCCTTTTGGCAGATGACCAAATTGAGGCACAGAAAGGTGACATGACTGCCTGGGGTGACACGGGCAGCGGGGCAGCTCCAGGGCGGTGCTGCTGCTCTCTGCTGTGTTTCTGTATGCGGCTCCCTCTCTCTCTGTGCTTCGAGTGTGTGCTTTCTGGTCAGGTGTGAGTGTGTTTGAGGTTCATGTGTTCATATGTATCTCTGCAAGTATGTGTCATGGCTAGTGTGTGTCCTGTCCTGTGTCCGTCGGCACTTTTTTTTTTCTGAGATGGAGTTTCGCTCTTGTTGTCTAGGCTGGAGTGCAATGGAGCGATCTTGGCTCACTGCAACCTCCGCCTCCCAGGTTCAAGCGATTCTCCTGCCTCAGCCTCCCGAGTAGCCAGGATTACAGGCATGCACCACCACACCCGGCTAATTTTGTATTTTTAGTAGAGATGATGTTTCTCCATGTTGGTCAGGCTAGTCATGAACTCCCGACCTCAGGTGATCTGCCCACCTTGGCCTCCTCCCAACGTGCTGGGATTACAGGCGTGAATCACTGTGCCTAGCCCTGTCAGGACTTTTTCTCAGCCTGTGCATGTTCTTGATATGTCTGAAGGTATGAATTTGTATGCAAGTGTCATGGCCTATGTGTGTTTCTTAGCCTGTGAGTGTATCTGTGTGTGTCTGTTTCTCTTGGCCTGTAAGGTTGTGTGGGCGCATCTGTGTATCTATGAATGGATATACTTGCTTGTGCATGTCCTGGTCTCTGTGTGTGTGTTGAGAATAAATCTCTCCCCATTTGCTCAAGCTGGAACCCAGAGTGTCATCCCGGCCACCTCCCCACCCCTCAACTCCCATGCAATCCATCCCTAGTCCTGCCCACCCTGTCTATTAAGGTCCTCCAGAACTCTGCCCTTCTCCCCACCTCCACTGCCTCCTCCCTGGTCCAGGATGTAGCATCATTATCTGGGTAACTGTGACATCTCTGATTTTGTTCTCTTTGATCTGTTGTCCACATAGCAGCCAGAGTATCTTTCTAAAACATAAATCTGTTCACACACTTCCAGCTCTTCAACACCCCCTGCCTTGCTCTTAGGGTAAAGCCCCTGGTTCTGGACATGGCCTCCCAAACCAGGTACCATCCTCCTTTCTCTTTCTCTATTTTTTTTTTTGAGACAGAGTCTTGCTCTGTCACCCAGGCTGGAGTGCAGTGGTGTGATCTTGGTTCACTGCAACCTCTGCCTCCCGGGTTCATGCAATTCTCTGCCTCAGCTTCCCGAGTAACTGGGATTACAGACATGCGCCACCATGCCCAGCTAATTTTTGTATTTTTAGTAGAGACAGGGTTTTTACCATGTTGGCCAGGCTGATTTTGAACTCCTGACCTCATGATCCACCTGCCTTGGCCTCCCAAAGTGCTGGGATTATAGGCGTGAGCCACTGCACCTGGCCCTCTCTTTCTTTGAGACAGTCTCACCGTTGCCCAGGCTGGAGTATAGTGGTTGATCACAAGTCACTGCAGCCTTGACCTCCTAGGCTCAATTGATCTTCCCATCTCAGCCTCCCAGGTAGCTGGGACTACAGGTGCACCCCACCATGCCCAGCTAATTTTTGTATTTTTGGTGGAGACGGGGTATTGCTATGTTGCCCAGGCTGGCCTCAAACTCCTGGACTCAAGCGATCCTCCCACCTTGGCCTCCCAAAGTGCCAGGATTACAGGTGTGAGCCACTGTACCCAGCCAGCCACCATCCTCCTCTCTTAACCTGCCTGCCCTGTTTCGTCTTCCTCTTTGTCTTGGTCTTGGCTGAGCTCCCTCTGCACTGTAACTCACTGCTTCCTCAAGCCTCAGGTCTTTCTCTATCCTGTCCTCTTTGCTCCCCTGCCCTCCCCCAGCCTGCCCCCTGCACAGCACTTAATGCCTGCCCACCCTTGGGTCCAATATTGCCTCCCTGGGAAGCCTCCCAATTCTGTCTTCTCAGGGTATTTTTCTCTGTTGTATTTATCACAGTTTAGAATCATAGTCTTATCTGAGTAATATCTGTGTCCCCAGCTCAACTGTGAATCTGTCCTTCTTGCTACTGAGAGTCCAGGCCTGGCACAGCTCGGTGTTCGGTGAATGTCTGCTGAACAAATCTGTGTGACTGGAACCTCTGGGGCCCAGAATCAAGTTTGGGTCCACAGCAGTTGTGGGCCCACAAACTCCCTGCCCCGAGGAGACTGGGGCAGCTATCTCTTTGCCCTCACTGGGCAGGTAAGGAAGCCCAGGCGGCCTTGGTCCCTCAGAGCCCAGTGTCGTCATCTGAGAAATGGGGTGATCATAGGGACACTAGCCTCATCCAGTTATTGGCAAGATGAAACTGATGACGAGGATTGCTCCAGCCAGCCCCGATGTCCTTGAGGCAGGAGCGAGGTCTGATTAATTCATCTAAGGCCTGGCACCAGGGCAGGCCTCAGGAAATGACAGGCAAATCTTAAGAGTTTGCAGTCATGAGCCTTTGTGAATGGCTTATTTTGCAGGGAGCCCTACTCAACTGGATTCTGACTCCTCATGACAACCCTAAGGGAAGCATATTATTAATATCTCTGTTACGGTTCACACATTCTTTCACTTATTAATCCAATAAATATTTGAGTGCCTATTTGCCTGGCATACTGGGCTCTGGAAATATAGGGTAAACAAGGCAGATATAGCCCTGCTTTTAGGATGCTCACTGTCTAGAGGGAGTCTTCTGCCCAGCGCATCACTGCTCCTAGCCTGAGGAACCAGGTCTCCGAAGCCCACGTTTCTTAATCACAGTCTGTACTGCCTCTGGGTATGCCATACTGCTTGTGAGGCTCAGTGTCTTGTTGTGACAGCAAGTGCCCTTGGGCTCCAGTCTGTGTGCCCTCTGAGCCTGTCTGAGCCTGTGTGTGTCTGGAGCCAACTCCAGGTCAACTCTGGGCTAATGATGTGTTCTACCGCAGGGGAAACAATGAGTTTGGGATCCCTGGGGCTGAGGGGCGGTGTTAGTTTCTTTCCTGCATGGGAACTTCCCACAGGTCCTCATGCTGACTGACAAATGCTCGTGAGGACCTGCCCCTGCCCGAGGCTTGCAGGATTTCTGTCGGTCTGTCAGCCTTTCTTCAACCTTTTGAGATCTGAAAATAATGTGACATCTAGAGAAATCAGGCCTTCCCTTCTTTTTCCTGAGGCAGGTGTGGAGGTCTAAAGCCAAGCCAGGGCCCCTCGTCTTGGAAGGGGTAGAGGTCAGGGCTAAGCCCCAGTGGAGCCGGCTGGAGCAGGTGGACTGACATGGATGGATGGATGGACTGACTTGCCAGGTGGGAGGTCGGGACTGCGATGAGTTTACTGGCCCCCCTGCACTCTCCACTACCGGTACCCCTTCCTCCTACCTCTCGCTGACTCACCCGTAGACTTCCTCTTTGACTGACAGCTGCTAACCCCCTTCCCCCTTATCCTCTCAAGAGCGATGGAGCCCAGAACATCGGCGCTCGAACCATTCCCCAGGTGGGAAACACTGAGGGCAGCCGTTGCCCTTGATCACACAGCGAATGCGGAACCCGAGCGGGAACCCTGGTCCACGAGGCTGCATTCCGGACTCTGCTCCCAAGCCGATCTGCGCGTCAGCTAGTCCCTGTGCCAGGGTGGGCCTCTCAGCTCTCACATCAACCCCTTCTCACAATGGATCATCCCGTCGCCCCCGCAAGCGGCAATGGGCCAGTCCGCGGACCCCCCACTACTCGCGGCAGTGGGCCAGTCCACGCTGTCCCCATTGCCCCACAGGATGTACGAGGTTCCTTCCGGGCTGCTGCCGGTCTCCGCTCGCTCACCTTTGGCCTTGCCTTTTCGCCACCGCCGGCGACCGCGGCTCCTCGAGCCCTCTTTGGCATTCTTCGAGACCGGGGCGGCCTCGGCGGCTTGCGTTCCCGCAGTCGACTCCATCAATTCCCCGCGGTCCTCGCGCGGGGGCCAATTCTAGCCGCGACGCCCTGCCCGGAGGGCCAATCCTCGCTACACACTGCCGTAGGCCCCCCACTATCACCCAATCCCGGGCCTGCTCTTCTGTGGGCCCCGCTCCCTAACCAATCCTGGTCTCCCTCCGCTGCCATGCTCCGCCCCAACCGCCAGAATTTAAGGCCTGGCTCCTCCCCTACCGCGCATTAAAGGGCTACCGGCCAACAAAAATGCAGCCTCAGGGGCGGCGAAAAGCGTCCTTCGGGCAGGACTAGTGCGGAGCCCCGCGGGGAGCACTCCCAGGAGGGAAGTCCCAGTCTTCCCACGTGCTGGGAAACATCTCACGTGCAGATTCAGCCTCGCCAGCCCACTCACCTTCCCAGGGAGGGCTCCCCTAGAACGCGGCCCTACCCGCCTCCTGAAGGGGGAAAGCGGGGCGCCTCTGAGCCTCTGCCTGGGGTAGGGGCGGGCCAGGTCCTCTGCCAACTCAAAGGAGAGGCGGGTCGCCAGCGCTGGAGGCGTGGCTGTGGCCGAGAGCCTCTGGAGGAGGGAGCCCCGCCTTCTCTTTCCAGTCTCCCGGTTCTCCTGTTGCGCTTTTCCTGGGGGACCTTTCTCCCTCTGACTCCGCCCCCCTCATCCCATCTCCGGAGAATGGCGAGGGAGAGGGGGCGGGGTGGGGGCGACTTCTCGGTGCCTGCGCACTAGCTTCAGGCCGCGGGCCGGCCCACGAGAGGAGGTAGAGGGAACCACGCTTGCCTGAGAAAAGGCGGGAATCAGGAGGCTCGAGGCTCGCGCATACGCAGACAGCCAACTGCTTCAGGACCTCCTGAGAGGAGGCCTCGCCTGTCGTGGCGGTGTGGGGAGGGCGTCCCTTGCGACTGTTCTCTGGAGGCCTGGAGAAACAGCTTTCCAGGTCCTCAATCCCTGTCCTGCCTGCCGCCCCTCTTCCATCCTCCTCAAAGCATAGCACCAGCCCCGGCTCTGAGAAACGAGTTACCCTCTTCTCCTCAGCTCTGGGAGAGACGGGGTGGACTGGCCGCCATTGCCTGCCGCCTGGACCAGGGCCTCACAGATGCCCGCAGCTTTAGGATTAGGGCTGCGTTGCTTTTTCCCCCCCCACCTCGGACGACTTCAAGAAGTAACCTCCAGTTCCATGGATAAAACTTGCATTCCCCCCTTCCCCATGGCAGGGGTTTTGAGCCTAGAGAAGGAAGATTGGAGCTTCCTGGAGCTCCTGTGGAGCAGGCAGCCGGCGGCACTGGGCCCCGGAAAGAGGCGGAGAAGGGGAGGGAGCGCCTGCGGCGAGCCCAGACCTTGAGTCCCTCACCCTCTCATGCTGCTCCCCCAACTTCCCTGCCGTCAGTCCCTGGCCTTGCCTGAGACCTTGGTGGCTCCCGCACCTCCAAGCTCCTCCTTGCTGAGAACACAACCCGCAAGGCTGTTCCGCCTGGCAGGACTGAGTCCCCTATGGAGGCAGCCTGGCAGGCAGCAGGTGTCTTCCTGGTAGCAGAGGACAGACCTGGTAAACTGAGAGGTGGTTGATGCCCGAAGTTCTGCCTAGCCTGCATGGAAACTCCAAAGGGTAAGGTCCCTGTCTCGCATTGTATTGCTGGAACTTAGCCCGTGTCTGCCCCAGAGCTGGTGCTTGGTCAGTTTCTCTGGATGGATGAATGAATCCTGGCAAGAGGGCCGCTTTCCTGGTCTCCTGGTCCCTAGCCCAGAGTGCTTTCCCACTCTGGGATTTGATTTCCCCCAAATCCTCTTAGGGAGGCAGTCGGGTCCAGAGACCCCGGCTTCAAATCCTGACTTTGCCACTTCCTAACTGCATGGCCCTGTGAAAGATCCTTTACTTCTTTATTTTTCTGCCTCAGTGTCCTCATTTACAGAATGAGGATGTTGGCTGGGTGCGGGGTGGCTCCTGCCTGTAATCTCAGCACTTTGGGAGGCCGAGGTGGGAGGATCGCTTGAGGCCAGAAGTTTGAGACCAGCCTGGGCAACGTAGTGAGACCACGTCTGTACAAAAAAATGTAAAAATTAGCCGGGCATGGTGGTGCACCTGTAGTCCCAGCTACTCAGGAGACTGAGGTGGGAGAATGGCTTGAGCCCAGGAGTTCGAGGCTGCAGTGAGCCGTGACTGCACTCCAGCCTGGGCAACACAGTGAGACTTCGTTTTATTTTTTTTGTTTCGTCTTCTTTTTTTTTTTTTCTGTTGCCCAGGCTGGAGTGCAGTGGCGCAATCTTGGCTCACTGCAACCTCCCACTCCCACGTTCAAGCAATTCTCTGCCTCAGCCTCCCAAGTAGTTGGGATTACAAGCGCCTGCCACCATGTCCAGATAATTTTTGTATTTTTGGTAGAGACAGAGTTTCACAATCTTGGCCAGGCTGGTCTTGAACTCCCGACCTCATGATCCACCGCCTCAGCCTCCCAAAGTGCTGGAATTGCAGGCGTGAGCCACTGTGCTGGACTTTTTTTTTTTTTTTTTTTTAATAATGGCAGTGTTGATCTTTATCTCAGGATTGTTGAAGGATGATCAGAGCTAACTGATACACCGTAAGTTTTTAGTATTTCTTAAGTAAATGAATGTCCCTGAGAGGCTTCAGTTCCTTCAGGTTCAGACTCACCTGTGTCCTGGTAGTGTCTGTGATTCTGGGCACTGGTTTTCTCATGTGGCATATCCTGACATCATTTTATAACCGGATTTTCTTTTCAAGGCCAGCTTCACTCCCGGAGCCACTATTCCAGCCGTCATGGCTGAAGAATCTATGTCTGAAGATGACCCCATATCTGATTCTGACTCAGAATCTGTGACCCACTCAAAATATGCCTTCCACTCTAGGGCTGATCGCTGTATGGACAGTTCCTGCAGTTTTTTTAGAAATCCTGGCTCCGTCAAATATCCTTGCTTGGATTTCGCTCCCTGGACTGGAGTTGTTCGCTGGGTTGTAGGGTCTGATTGTTCAGATGTCTCTTGGGATGTAGATTCAGTGGGGGCAGGTGGTTTCCTTTTGGCTCCAGGTTTAGCCTGGGCCGCAGGTATTGATTCAGCTTCTTGTTGAGTTGGAGGTGGCTTTCCTGGCCCGGGCCCCGGCTGGGCTACATGTCTTTCTCTCAATGCTGGCTCCTGCTGAGTTGTAGATTCTTTTCCTAGCCCAGGTCCCTGCTGGGAAGCAGCTTCCTGTTGAGTGAGGGGCACCCTTTTGATGTGAGGTGATTGCTGTGGTGCAGGCTTTTGTGGGGCAGGAAATTCCTCTTGCAAAGCAGATATTTGTTGGGCTCTAGGTTCCTTCTGGGATTCAGCATCATGTTGGGCAGGGGGCTCCTGCTGGGTGAGGGGTCTTTGCTTTGAAGCAGGCTCCTGTTGCGTATTGGATCCCTGCGGAGTCTTTGATTCTGGCTGGGCTGTGGGTGTCTCTTCTGGCCCAGGCTCTGGCAGGGTTATAGGCCTCTGGTATGGCTCAGGTTCCCAGTCTGGCCTAGATACTGACTGAGAACCTGGCTCCATTGTTATTTCCCTCACAGGAGAGGTTGATCTCCCAGGTTTCATCCTTCTGGGCTCTCACCCAGGCCTCTCTCTTCACAGATCTCTCATTGATTCCTCACGATGGCACTTCCCTTTGGGTTCCACTTCATCCTGGCATCACTGGTCTTCCTTTTTAAGGCAGCTGGGAGTGGGCCAATCACAGCTGGCCCCCACTAAGTAATGAACTCTGTTGCCTCTTTGGAGGGAGGATTAGGAATAGGAGGAGCCTATGTGCCACAAGAAGGGAGGGGCTCGCTCTCTTGTGTCATAAATAGGGCCCCACCGCACTCACCACTCAGTTAAAATGTTTCTTCTCATAAGGCAAGCATCCCAATTTAGTCCTCTGGGTCATCTGGGTTGATAAAAGCCAGATGCTGAATGAGTATTCCGTTTTTTCTCTCTCCTTTTGATGTTTGAGGAAAGCGTCATTCAGGAGGCAGTCTTTGTAGTTGTTGTCATAATTATTTCCCTCTTTGTTTATTCCTACAAATGGTTGCCAGTTTATTTATTTATTTATTTATTTTTTGAGACAGAGTCTGGCTCTGTTGCCCAGGTCGGATGGAGTGTGGTGGTGCCAGTTTTGCTCACTGCAGCCTCTACCTCCTGGGTTCAAGCCATTCTCCTGCCTCAGCCTTCTGAGTAGCTGGGGACTACAGGCATGCACTGCCATGCTGGGCTACTTTTTGTATTTTTAGTAGAGACTGGGTTTTGCCATGTTGGCCAGGCTGGTCTTGAACTCCTGACCTTAAGTGATTCACATCCCCCACCCCAAAGTGCTGTGATTACAGGTATAAGCTACCACACCCAGCCAGGTTGCCAGTTTAATTTCTTTATATTGTCACTCTGATCATTTAACTCCCATGCTAAAGGCGAATGTCATGCCCTCTCATTTTTATAGCTTGGAGCCCCTCTGAATGACATGTGAGATCCTCTATGCCTTCTCTCTAGCCTTGAACTATGGTTCTGTACTGGATTGGAAACTCACAGAATACAGTGATCACTGATGATAATGACTGAGGATGATTGTGGTAATGGTGATGAGGGCAGTCATAAATACCGAGGGCTGCCTAAGTGC
Organism: Plecturocebus donacophilus; assembly: GCA_004027715.1. Classification (NCBI taxonomy): domain Eukaryota; kingdom Metazoa; phylum Chordata; class Mammalia; order Primates; family Pitheciidae; genus Plecturocebus; species Plecturocebus donacophilus. The sequence goes on along the minus strand of PVKP010031287.1, from coordinate 5,837 downwards.
TAAGAAACTGTGCCAAGTTTTTTTTTTTTTTAAACCCATATTATCTTTAATAAGACCATGGCTAGTTCATTGATATACTTTTTTTTTCTTTATCCCACCTCGCTCTTATCTCAGAAAGATTTGTTAGAATGAGTGACAGATGAACAAGTAGGCCAGTGGAGAGAAGTATGTATAGAATCTGGATTCAGTCTGCAGTGAATAGGGTAAAATGAGTCCTTTGGATGTGAACTGGCAGACCCCATTTGAAGGAAACAATTTTGATTTTGATCTATTACATTTTAAAAATATTTATTGACGTCTGTTTGCTACTTTCCTGATTGTAGTTAAGATCAAATGAGATCAGCTAGGAAGCTACAGTTTCCTGGAATCTTTCAGATAATTAAGACTAAGCCTGGGTAGGGGGAGGGCACAGGATAAGACTGTTAAGAGAAAAGGCACTAGAGAGAGCAATAATCAAAGTGATCTTGAGAAACATGTTTTTTTGAGAGCACTGGAATGATTTTGGGGTGGGTGCAGTGGGATAAGGAGGTGGGAGAAGAAGGGTGTCCTCTAGGTGTGTTCACTGTCTTCTTGACTGAGAATGTTTAATTGGTAGAGTGGGTGCTCTGAGCTCCTACAAAGGCAGAGCAAAGCTTGTTAGCTGACATTGTTTGAGAAATTGCTGGCAGGCTCTGGAATGCTTGTTTGGCTTCCTGTGGTGCCTTCGGTGTCCTACGATGCAAATAAAAGGGAGAGGCTGGGGTTAAAAACATTTTCAACATTTAATTTTTTTTTTTTTTTGAGACGAAGTCTTAACTCTGTTACGCAGGCTGGGGTGCAGTGGTGTGATCTCCGCTCACTGCAACCTCTGCCTCCCGGATTCAAGTGATTCTCCTGCCTCAGCCTCCCAGGTAGCTGGAATTACAGGCGCACGCCACTATGCCTAGCTAATTTTTGTATTTTTAGTAGAGTCAGGGTTTCAGCATATTGGTCAGGGTGATCTGGAACTCCTGACCTCAGGTGACCCACCTGCCTTGGCTTCCCAAAGTGCTAGGATTACAGGCATGAACCACTGTGCCTGGCCTTAACATTTTTTATGAGAGTTTTAAAAATTATAAAAATAAGACTCATCTAGTGGAAAAAATTTTAAAAATCCAGTAAAAAGTAAAAGGACTCCTCCCACCCTAGCCTTTACAACAAACTTCCCAGGGCTAAACATTGTTAATATGTTTGCTACATATTTTTCCATACCTTCTGATATATAAATATAATGGTTTATTTTTATTTTATTTTATTTTTTTTTTTGAGATGGAGTCTCGCTTTGCCACTAGGCTGGAGTGCAATGGCGCGATCTCGGCTCACTGCAACCTCCGCCTCCCGGGTTCAAGCAATTCTCCTGCCTCAGCCTCCCGAGTAGCAGGGACTACAAGCACACGCCACCATGCCCAGCTAATTTTTGTATTTTTAGTAGAGATGAGGTTTCACCATGTTGGCCAGGATGGGCTCAATCTCTTGACCTCTTGATCCGCCCACCTCAGCCTCCCAAAATGCTGGGATTACAGGCATGAGCCACCGTGCCTGGCCAATGATTTATTTTTAAAAACAAAAATGAGATTATACTCTACGTATTGCCTTAGTGTGCACCTTTAACAAATCTGGCCAGGCACAGTGGCTTATAGCTGTACGGCACTTTGGGAGGCTTGAGCCCGGGAGTTCAAGACCAGTCTGAGCAACATGGAGAAACCCTATATCTACGAAAAATATAACAATTAGCTGGGCATGGTGGCCTGTGTACCTGTATACCTGTGGTGTACCTATGGTCCCATCTACTGGGGAGGCTGAGGTAGGAGGAATGTTTGAGCCCACGAGGTGAGCTGTGATTGTGCCACTGCACTCCAGCCTGGGTGACAGAGCAAGACCTTGTCTCAAACCACCCCCGCAAAAAAAACCAAATCTGTTTTTGCAAAGTGTTATATTTCTATAGAAGTTCACAGAAACTTATATATAAGTTTCTATTAACAACAAATAGTTATAAAGCAGATATTTGTGAAACTACTACCTAGGGTTAGAAATAGAATATTGCGGCCAGGTGCGGTGGCTCACGCCTGTAATCCCAGCACTTTGGGAGGATGAGGCGGGCAGATTACCTGAGGTCTGGAGTTTGAAACCAGCCTGACCAACATCGAGAAACTCCGTCTCTACTAAAAATACAAAATTAGCTGGTCATGGTGCCACATGCCTATAATCCCAGCTACTCGGAAGGCTGAAGCAGAAGAATCGCTTGAACCCAGGAGGTGGAGTTTGTGATGAGCCTAGATCATGCAATTGCACTCCAGCCTGGGCAACAAGAGCGAAACTCCAACTAAAAAAAAAGTCGAATACTGCTAGCATCCATCATTTTCTGATCACTGTCCTTCCTTTCCTCCTCATAGAGGTAATCCTGACTTGCTTTTATAGTAATAACTTACTTTATTTTCTTTATTATTTACCACCTATGTATATACCTTCCTAAATAGTTTAGTTTACTTTTGCTCATTTTTGAACTTTATGTATACATTATGGTCTGAATGTTTATGTCTCTCCCAGTTTTTCTTTTTTTTGAAACAGAGTCTCACTATGTTGTCCGGGCTGGAGTGCAGTGGTGTGATCTCGGCTCACTGTAACCTCTGCCTCCTGGGTTCAAGTGATTCTCCTACCTCAGCCTCCCGAGTAGCTGGGATTACAGATGTGCACCATCCTGCCCAGCTAATTTTTTTGTATTTTAAGTCAAGATGGGGTTTCACCATGTTGGCCAGGCTGGTTTTGAACTCCTGACCTCAGGTGATACACCTGCCTTGGCCTTCCAAAATATTGGGATTACAGGTGTGAGCCACTGCCCCTAGCCTCTCCCAGATTTATATGTTTAAATCCTAGCCCTCAAGGTGATGGTATTAGGAGATGAGGCCTTTGGGAGGTGATTCGGTCATGGTGGCAGAGCTCGCATCAGTGGGATTAGTGCCCTTATAAAAAATGCTGAAGGAGTTTGCTGCTTCTGCCATGTGAGGTTAGAGTGAGAAGGCTGCTGTGTATGAAGAAGCAGGCTCTCACCAGACAATCTATTGGCACCTTGATCTTGGATGTCCCAACCTCCAGAACTGTGAGAGATAAATTTCTATTGTGTAAAATCACTCCATCTGTGGTATTTTGTTATGTTATTCTGCTTAGTCTGCAAACCAAGCAGACTAAGACAGTACATAAAATCATACTATAGTGATTCACTCATGTCTTTTTTTTACTCAATATTATGTTTGCAAGAATCATTAATTTTATTACGTTTGTTCGTTCTCATGGATATATGATGTTCTAAGTACCACAGTTTGTTTATTCATTCTACTGTTGATGGATGTTTAGTCAGTTTTTAGTTTGAGGCAGTTATGAGCAATGCTACAATGAAATTCTTGTACATGTCTCTGGTAGATAGAAGCATGTATACCCTTTGAATATATACCTGAGAGTAGAATTGCTTAGTCACAGGACTACGCTTAGCTTAAACTTTAGTAAATCATTGCCAACAGTTTTTCAAAGTGATTTATCATTTTATACTCCCATTAACAGCACATGAGAGTTTTTTTTGCTGTACTATGTCAGTGCTTCGTCTTGTTAGACTTTACATGTTTTTGATGTGTATTGGCTTTTGTCACAGACTTAAAAATTTTGACCATTTTGATGATTGTACAGTGATATCTCACTTTTTTTTTTTCGAGACAGAGTATTGCTTTGTTGACCAGCTGGAGTGCAGTGGTGCGATCGCGGCTCACAGCAACCTTCACCTCCCGGGTTCAATGATTCTCTTGCCTCAGCCTCCCTGGGGTTTACAGGTGTGTGCCACCATGCCTGGCTAATATCTGTATTTTTTAGTAGAGATGGAGTTTCGCCATGTTGGCCAGGCTGATCTTGAAACAGGGAGGAGTCAAATTCTGTTTGATGCTGATACTGGTATAATAATCAGAGACTAATGACCAGGTCTTCAGCAGCCCCATCTACCCCCACTTTGGTAAACAGTGAGGTTTTAAAATCTAAGAATTTGGTTAAACCTTTCTAGTATCGGGAGAATTGTATCCTGCTTTTCCTGCTCTTCCTATTTCCTGGCAAGTTGACATTGAGTAGAAAGGGCTGAGTTGTGTACTTATCCTGGTCTTAATTTCACCTCTTTTTTCTGTTCTTAACCCATGCTTCATCCGTAGTAATTCCACGGAGTGACTCTGGTATAAGGAAAATCATTCTCTGGAAACTTACTTATTTTCTTCACATTGCCCTTGAAATGATCACAGGGACACTGCTTCTTTGGCAGCCCAGACGCTGTCATGAGTTTTCTTCTAGGGCCTCTCAGGAACCAATCTGAAACAACAGCATTGCTGCTTAGATGGGAGAGTTAATATATTTGATAGGAGGGAGTAGGACAGAGCTTTTACTTGGCATCTTCTGTGCCTTGTGTTTCTACTAGTGGGGTGGGAAAAGGGATCAACACAGAATAGTGGGGACATCCAGCTATTTAAAACCAGTATTTATGAGTTATTTTTCCTGATCTGTTTGGCCAAGGATTTGGTGGCAGGTTTAGAGGATGCATCAGAATATCATGAATCCAAAGAATGAGGAGCAAGGCCTGGGTGTTTGCCTTCCAGTGGCTGCTTTCCCTTGGGCAAGCCATTTTGCCTCTCTGCTTTCAGCCTTGCCTATGAGTAAAATAAGGCTGAGACTAGGATTCAGGAAGCTTTTGGAAGGCTAGGAAAAAATAAAAAGCCTTTTGGACGGTAGCCCTGGGTTCTTCAGGAAAAGAATAAGGGGCAGGGGGCAGCCTGACATTTGGCTGGCTTTCCCCTAGACCTTGGAGGAGTCCAGTTCTTGCCTGAGTCAGGAAGAAAGCAGGCATGGGTGCTGCATGTGGCAGGCTGGTGGAGAGGGGAATGGGTGAGGTCAGCTGAGATTACATCTGCATTGGTCTCAGAGGGCCCCCAGGGAGAGAGCTGGGGTCATGGTGATGCCATTGTTATTGTTGATGTCGAGTTACTGACCTTTGCACTCACATTCTTGGCCGCCTTCCTGGAGCCACCTCCTAGAAGCCTGGCCTTGGTCCCTATGGCCTCTGGCGACCCCTGTTGGAAGGAAACAGGTCACATCCAGACACTGGAAAGGGAAGGGGCCCACAGAAATGGTCCTTCCAGCATTGTGCTACCTAGGTCAGCACAGTACTATTTTTCCATTTTTACTTCAGGAATCTAGGAAGAGACAAATATTTTATTTTAATTTATATTTTTGAGATGGGGTTGCCTAGGCTGGTCTTGAACTCTTGAGCTCCGGTGATCCTTCTGCTTTGGCCTCCCAAAGCGGTAGGATTACAGGTGAGAGCCATTGTGTCCAGCTGAGGGGTCTTTTTTTTTTTTTTTTTTTTTTTTTTTTTTTGAGACAGAGTCTCACTCTGTCACCAGACGCCAGGCTGGAGTGCAGTGGTGCGAGCTCAACTCACTGCAACTTCCGCCTCCTGGGTTCAAGCAATGCTCCTGCCTCAGCCTCCCAAGTAGCTGGGACTACAGTCACACACCACCATGCCCAGCTAATTTTTTTTTTTTTAGTAGGGATGAGGTTTCACCATGTTGGCCAGGTTGGTCTCGATCTCTTGACCTTGTGATCCACCTGCCTTAGCCTCCCAAAGTGCTGGGATTACAGGCGTGAGCCACTGCGCCCAGCCGAGGGGTCTTTTAATGGATAAGGAATTGAGGTTAAAAATCTGGCCTCTCCGTAAGCATATTAAAAAATTTAGTGACTAAAAAAAGTCTGGCCTAGAGAAAAGCTTAGCTGAAGGTAGGTGGAGAAAGAATGGC
>PVKP010031286.1:0-27102 GCA_004027715.1 Plecturocebus donacophilus | reverse complement strand
TTTCTCCTTTTCTCTCTTTTTCTAAAATTTCTTCCTCTTTCTTTCATTCTTTTTATTCTAAAAAATAAATAAATAAATAAATAAATAAAAGAAACCATTGCAGTAATCCCAGTGAGATCATGGTTTAAACCAGGGTGCTAGCAGTAAAGATCAGAAACCCGATTGGATATATGGAGGGCAGACCAACAGGATTTTCTGAGAGACCTGGCGTGGATGTTTCAGTTACCTGTTGCTTTGTAACAAACTTCTAAAAGTTAGTGACTTAAAACAATATGAATTCTATTTGCATATGGTTTTGTGGGTCAGGAATTCAGGCAAGACTCAGGTGAGCAGTTCTGTTCCATGTCGTATGAGCTGGAGATAGTCACCTGGCTGTATGTAATTGGTGTGCTGGGATGGAAGGTCTAGGACAGCCTTGTTTACAAGTCTCAGTGTCGGTGCTCTTCACACGGCTTCTCTGTCTTCCACATTCCTCTCTCCATGTGGCTGGCTTAGGCTTCCTCAGCATGGCAGTCTCGGGTTACTGACTTTTTACTTGGCAGCTTGCCAAGCCCCACTATGTGGGTTCTCAAGACACTGCATCATGCTTTCTGTTGTCCTGTTAGCCAAAGCTAGTCACATGACCAAGCTCAAAGCCAATATGGAAGAGGAATATTGAAAGACACTTTCACAATGGAGTTGGAGAGATAGGAATCAATCATGTTTCCAATTTTTTCATCCATGCAACTAGAAGGATGGTGTTACTGTTAATAGGGGGAAAAAAGGAAAACTATAGGAGAAACAAATTTTGGGGCAAAAATCAATAGTTTTTGTACATGTTAAGTATGAGATGCCAGGTGCAGTGGCTCATGCCTGTAATCCCAGCACTTTGGGAAGTCAAGGCAGGTAGATCACAAGGTCAGGAGATTGAGACCATCCTGGCCAACATGATAAAACCCTGTTTCTACTAAAAATACAAAAATTAGCCAGGCTTGGTGGCTCTTGCCTGTAGTCCCAGTTACTCAGGAGGCTAAGGCAGAAGAACTGCTTGAACCCAGGAAGCAGAAGCTGCAGTGAGCCGAGATCGCAGCACTGCACTCCAGCCTGGGTAACAGAGTGAAAGTCTGTCTCAAAAAAAAAAAAAGTATGAGATATCTACTACACATCCAAATGAATATAGACATTTGACATTTAAGAGCGATCTGGGCTCCCTTAAAAGTTGTGAATCATCAGCAAGTATCTGGTATTTAAAACCGAGAGATCGCCAAGTGCATAAGTGTGGACAGAGAAGAGGACCAAGGACTCACCCATCCCTAGATGACTCCCAAGTGAAGAGATGGGAGAGAAAGGAAGTAGCTGGTGAGATGAGGAAGAAAACAAGAGAGCATTTGTGTCCCGGAAGCCAAGGGGGAGATTCAGATCCAACATGGAGTGATCAAATTTGTAATAAATTTCTGATAGTCCAAGTAAATTAGTCTTTGCAGTTAATTAGATTTAGTAATGTGGAGATTAATTATGACCTTTTCATGTACAGTTCAGCAGACTAGTGGGGTGTGCCAGGAGGGGCAGGAAGTCCTGACTAGGATGGGCTGAGAAGAGCAAGAAGTGCCTGACATCTGAGAACTAACCTAACACAGATAAGCCTCAATGCTATTACAGATTGATATGACGCTTTCGGCAAACTATGCTTTTCTTCTGTTTTTCACAGACCGTACACTTCAGACAAGTTGGTCACTGTCCAACCCAAAACAGCAAATATCTCTCTTGCTGAATGAGTAACTGTTACTTTATCAATTTCACCTTTATTCCTCCTTTAGTCTGCCATCCTTATAGATAAAATTTCAGATCCTAGAATTGCCCTGATTTTCTGAGAGCACCCAATTCAGAACAAGCCCCTGCTGCTTACTTAGACCCTCCACCAAATTACGAAACAAAAGCCGAGATCCTATAATCACAGTCTTACTAAATCACCCCAGGCTTCTCCCTTGTTGCCATGAGTAATAAAAAATAATTGTATTTGACAACGGGTGTGGGGTTTTCTGGTTTGTTTTTGTTTGCTTGTTTTTGTTTTTGGTCTATGGCTGAAGGGCATTGTCAGGGTTAAGAGGCGGGAGGAGGGGAAACTTGAGCTTAGTCCAAAAGGGGATGGGCTTTTGCTCCAAAGGGGAGCAGAAACAGAATGGCAGCTTGTGAGGAAACCAGGTCGAAGGTTTTGTTTCTTTTTTTTTTTTTAAAGATGGGGTTTCACCATGATGGCCAGGCTGGTCTTGAACTCCTGACCTCAGGTGATCCACCCACCTCGGCCTCCCAAAGTGCTAGGATTACAGGCGTGAGCCACCGCACTCGGCCAGGTTTTGTTTTAAGATAAGATAACGCATGTTTGTGTGTTGAACAAAAAAAATCAAGAAGAGAGAAAAATTCTCAGTTGAGAGCTGGGAGATGACACGTGGAGGGTACAGGATCCAGTGCTTTAGGAAGGTTTGGCTTCAGATAGGAAGGAGCATGGACCGTTCGCCTCGGTGGTTGGATGGGTGAAACCCTGGAACGTGTCTGGCTGTGGTAGTCCCAGTGGGCGAGGATGTTCTCCTGATTACTTCACAGCTCTCAGTGCAAAGGGGAGAAGGCGGAAACCTTTCCTCCCTCACATACCCAATTGCCCATCCTAATTTCCACATCTAAGTTCTTTTGTGCGTCTGTTTTGTGCGTCTTCAAAGAGCCTTTACTGGAATCTTTACTTACTAGTATCAATCCCCAAGAATGGCAGAAAACTTGATATATGCACTGATGGTATAAATCTCACTACAGAAAGAACTATTTTTCACTATATGTTTCTTCAGGGATAGATTCCATATCGAGAGGAAGAAAAAGAACAGAGAGAGGGAGGAAGGGAGGGAAGGAGGGAGAGCAAGAGCGCACGAGCGGGGAAGAAACAGGAAAAATTGTTTCTTTCTCTTCGGAGTCCTCGGATGTCTCCAAATATTTTTACATCTGGTTTCTTAAATTTTAGAAAAGCAGCCAAAAGTGGGGCTTATAAGTTTATTAAGATAACAATTAAAAGTACCCTCTACCAGCAACTATCCAAGTATACATAGTAACAGAAAAAACTAGTCTTCAACAGTGGTCATTTTGTTTCCTCTGTGTTTTAAGGAGAACACGGGGAGGGGACATTTGATTTCAATTGCACAAGCACAGCTTGCGACCTGTTTTGTTTACTAAAGGAATACTTTTTACTGGGGAATCTGGTTAATTTTGAAAGTGTTTAAATTTATTCGGCTTAAGAACTCTCTGTAGTTTAAGGTTTTAGAGAAGCCGTGAAAGTGTCAGAAGAAAAAAAAAAAAACACAAGCTACGCCCAACGTGGGGCTCGAACCCACGACCCTGGGATTAAGAGTCCCATGCTCTACCGACTGAGCTAGCCGGGCGCTTGTTAAACCCGCCTGCATTTCTACCTCTTGAGGAGTACTTAACGACACGATTTCATTTCGCGTAGTTTCATCTTTGAAAACAACTTTATCGCATACTGTTAAATCGGCACCTCAGAATTATTTTTAAGAGCGTTCTAAGTATTTAATTGTACTTATATTTAAGAATGTTTGTGTATGTATCAAAAGATCATTGAAAGCTTATGCGAGTCTTCATTACAGAGTCACTGAATCTTTTTAACGAAGTGTTTAAAAATATTTACCAACCAATATGTTTTCTTTACATAAACACATATTAAGGTCATCCAACTTCCATCAAACGGCATACCAGATTTCTACATGTTTGGACTCAGCATTTAAAAACAAAGTCCAATCTCTGAGAGGTTAGTTTCCCTGAACAACCGCGGGACTTAGCTATTTCCTTTAGTATGGTCTAATGAAGGAGAGCTAAATTCAGAAAAGGTGGCTTCGAGTCAATTAAAATAAAGTCTCTTTCGAGTAACTGTCTGACAATGAGAGGTAGGACGGTTGAAGGGTGTTACTATTCTCAAATGACAGAAGCTGGGAAGAAAGAATTATAGTCTCTGAATCTAATGGTAAAGAATGTGAATTCTAAGAGGCAAAAGGTCAGAAACCTGATTTTAATCAAATTGTGATAGGAGTTACTGAAATAATGTCATATGAAAATATATATATTCTGAAATGATGATGAATCTTTCTAGATAAGAAATTCTGCAAATTTTTCTGATAGTGGAGAGGGGTGTGTGGTGTTTATACTACTGTTCAAAGTGCAAGTAAAAGACCAGTTTGTAAACCCGAAAATAAATAAATCTTTGGAAACTATCCCCAAAGCACAGTATTTGGAAGCTAGATACATTGGGCATCACATTTCCTGAGGTATTAAATTTAAAAATAATACGATATGTCACAAAATAGTATACATTTAGAGTCCTCAAAGTACGTAAGTGTTGAGTATTTAAAATTTTAAAGCTTATAATATTACAATTACTTAATTTTTTTCTCACAACTGCAAACTGGTTTGTGATTACTTTATAACTTTGCCGAATGTAACTGGGAAATGAATTTGATTGTTTTTTCACATTCCACATAGTCATTAAATACCACATGTAAAGCACTGTATTAGGTATTCTAATAAAAGGATAAAACAGATTGATGGTCTCATAAAGCTTATCGCCCTATAAAAATATGTGTAAATTACATACTGATTTCATACATCTGACTTCCAAAGTAAGCTGGAGTAACATGTTCAAACAATTTCATACCAATACCATTTAAGTCTTATTGTGAATCAGACAAATAATTAAGAACCTGAGACCACAATGCAATGCATTCTTCTGCTCTTTTTTTTTTTTTTTTTTTTTTTTTTTTTTTTTTTTTTTTTTTTTTTTTTTTTTTTTTTTGAGAGGAAGTTTTGCTTTTGTTGCACAGACTGGAGTACAATAACGTGATCTCAGCTCATCACAACCTCCGCCTCCCGGGTTCAAGCGCTTCTCCTGCCTCAGGCTCTTGAGTAGCTGAGATTACAGGCATGAGCTACCTCGCCCGGTTAATTTTGTATTTTTAGTAGAGATGGAGTTTAACACCATATTGGTCTAGGCTGGTCTCAAACTCCTCACCACAGGTGATCCACTCGCCTCGGCTTCCCAAAGTGTTGCGATTACAGGCGTGAGCCACCGCGCCCGGCCGATTTAAGACATTCTTCTAAGACACAGGATAAATCAACATTATAGCCCCAAATTAGGCAGCTCATCATACAATGAGTTCAGAAAGAGCCCCCAAATTCTTAATTATTAATAAATATTGAGTGCACTAGGCACTCAAATAGTGTTTATCACACACAAGTAGTGATGTTAATTAAAAGTTTAACTGGATATCTAAACAAGTTTGGAGTACTATAGTTTACCTCCAAGGCCAAGTGCAACATAACTTTCGCTTTCTTCAGCACTTTCTTGTATTATCCTGGTCTAAATCCAAACTCCCCATGAAAGAATCCAACTAGAGGCCAGGTGCGGCGCCTCGCGTGTGTAATCCCAGCACTGTGGAAGGCCAAGGAGGGCGGATCACCTGAGTTCGGTAGCGTGAGACCAGCCTGGCCAACATGGTGAAACCGGGTCTATACTAAAAATACAAAAATTAGCAGGGCGTGGTGTCGCGTGCCTGTAATTCCGGCTACACCGGCAGCTGACGCAGAAGAATCGCTTGAATCCCGGGGGGTCAGAGGTTGCAGGGAGCAGAGATCATGCCACTGCACTCCAGCCTGGGTGACAGAGTAAAACTCAGTCTCAAAAGAAAAAAAAAAAAAAATTGCAACTGGAATGTTTTAACAAGGGTTAGGCAAATTAAGTGACAAGTCTTCCAGGTAAATTCAAGTCCTTTTATCTATCCAAAGAATAAAAACTAAACATCAATTATGATGCTTGATTAGCAGGAAGAAGCAATTGAAATTCCTTTTCCCCCCTTACTTTCTATAACCAATTCTGCAAGCCCTTTATCTTAGCCCATTTTCTGCTGTTATGACAGAATACCACAAACTAGGTAATTCATAAACAAGAAAAGTTCATTTGGCTCACAGTCTGAGAGGCTGGAAAGTTCAAGAGGGTGGCACTGACATCTGGCAAGGGCCTTGTGCTGTGTTATTCCATGACAGAGGATCAGAAGAGCAAGTGAATATGTGAGACAGAGCTGAAATCCAGTGACATACATCATTGTATTAGGAACTCACTCCTAAGATAACTAACCGACTCTGATAATGTCATTCATCCATAGAGACCTCACGACCTAATCACCTCTTAAAGGCTTCACATGGCAATATTATTATGTTGGCAATGAAATTTCAACATGTGTTTTGAAAAGAACACTCAAACCATAGCACCCTACACATCTGAAATCCACCACTTTGGTCCAAATCACTCTCCATTACTGCTAGCCCACAAAAGTGCAATAACTTTCCAACTAGTGTCCCTTCTTGTCCTTCCCTTAGCTATCATTCTTCACACACAGAAACAATAGCTCATTTAATGATTTAAATAAAATCATATAATTCTCCTTCTTTGAAAACTCCTGAAAACTCACAGTTGAAAACCAACAATAAATGTGAAAGGAATGATATAATTAGAAAATCACCATTTGGAAACCACTGTAACAATAAATTCAAATAAGAATAGTCAGATACTAGAATTAGTGAGTGTAAGTTTGAGGAGTAAACAGAATGTTTACATATTCTCAAAGTATTTCCTCACAAGATACTAATTACAAAGGGGAAAACAGAAATATTATCATGGAGAAATCTTCGGCAAGTGATCAAAGTTAACATTATCAGCAGTAAAACAAACTGATTGGCCAGTGGCTCACTCCTGTAATCCCAACACTTTGGGAGGCCAAAGCAGGCAGATCACGAGGTCAAGATCGAGACCACGCTGGCCAACATGGTGAAACCTCCGTCTCTACTAAAAATACAAAAATTAACTGGGCGTGGTGGCCCGAGCCGGTAGTCCCGGTAGTCCCAGCTACTCCAGAGGTTGAGGCAGGAGAATCGCTTGAACCCGGGAGACCGAGGTTGCAGTGAGCCAAGATCGTGCCACTGTACTACAGCCTGGCGACAGAGTGAGACTTCATCTCAAAAACAAAAAACAGCAACAACTAAAATAAACTGATATCATGTCCCTCCTAATATAATGCTCTGACACGAATGAATACAAGGTCACTTCTGTAGTATTCCTGCCATAAATGCATCATTTGAAACTAATAACAACAAAAAGTCAGACAAACCTAAATTAAGGAATATTCTACAAAATAAATGGTTTGTAATCTTAAAAAATGTTCATTGCATGAAAACTGAAGAAATACTAAGCAACTATCTATCTTCAAGACTAAAGCAGACTGGAAACCTGACAACTGAATGCAAGGTGTGATCTTGGATTTTCCTTTGCTATGAAGGACATTATTGAGTAAATTATCAAAAAAATGCATAAAGTTGATAGATCATAGTATTGCTAATTTTCTGATTTTCACAATGATACTGTGGCTATGTAAAATATACACAATGATGAATTAATATTTAGGAGTAAAAAAAATGCTGATGGCCTATTTACAAATGTATTAAAATCCAAACCAAGGCTAGGTGCGGTGCCTCACGCCTGTAATACTAGCACTTTGGGAGGCCCAGGCGGGCAGATCACGAGGTCAGGAGTTCGAGACAATCCTGGCTAACACGGTGAAACCCCCATCGCTACTAAAAATACAAAAAATTAGCCAGTCATGGTGGCAGGCTCTTGTAGTCCCGGCTACTCAGGAGGCTGAGGCAGGAGAATCACTTGAACCCAAGAGGCGGAGGTTTAAGTGAGCCGAGATGGCGAAACTGCATTCTGGCCTGGCGACAGGGCGAGACTCTGTCTCAAAAAAAATAAAAAAAAAATTCTAAACCACTTCAAGATTTGGTCCCATGTGCACTTGTTATCTTCCTGTCACTCTTCCCCACTTAATCATTATGAGAGGTCACTCTGACATGACAGTACCTAGCGGAAGCCAAGTTTACTGTTCCCTAAACCACTCAGTCTTTGCCCATTTTAGTTTAAATATCACCCTCTCAGAAAGCCATTCCCTGAGCACACTGCCTAAAGTACCTCGACTGTCTATTAAAGCACTCTTCCTTCTTACTACTTATTTTGCTTATTGTTACCTATTTCTTCCCACTGAATGCAAATTTCATGAGAAATGGGGGTATGTTCTGTTCATGGCTTTTTCTTGAACACGTGGAATATATTTGCGCTCAATAAATATCTTTAATCAGACATCTTTAATTCTACTAAAAAGTGTTATACTCATAGAAACAGCACTAATACTTCTGTAAAATGCAGAGCTGAATTCAAAGATGATACGCTTGAAGTCAAACTTCCAAAGAGCCTGAGCATAAAAAGGTGAAGTGGATGCCATCAGGACACTGGTCAGGGCCGGGACGCCGAAAGGATGGGTGACTTGGCCCCTACTGCTTTTTCTACTCTTTGTGAGAGCATACGAGCATCTCTCCCTTTTGCTTAAAGAAAGAATAAAGTGAAGAGGAGAGAATAACATAAAAGATAAATAATAATTCCTAGGAAAGGAATACAGCAGCTTCTCAAATACCACGACGCCAGACAGCTCAAACTACGTGGACTGAAGCAGGAGCCTTCGCCTTCCGTTAACCCAGCCACCATTGCTTCTGCACTTGCGCGCCTCCCACCTCTCACGTCCCGCTTCTTTCCCACAATACTCCTGGTCCTACGGGACGCAGCCGCGGAACGAGCCATAGAGAAAAAGGCTATTGGTTGCTGGTGCAGCCAATGAGCTGGCCTGTTACTGGTCTGCGGTGTCCTGTGGTGTAGGGGAAGCGCTTTAGGCCTGGAAGCCCTACGCGTCCGGTTGGTTTTAGCACGATGAGCTCCATCGGCACCGGGGTGAGTTTGCTGTCTCTCTGTGTGATAGTCTAACCTAAGGTTTGGGTTTGAAGGGAACTCCAGCAGACTACATGGGGTGCCCGGACCCGGGGTGCTCTGGGGCCGCCTTCGGCTGGGTGGGCCACTTGCAGCTGTTTGGAGACTGGTCATCTTTATCCCCTCTATGCTAGGCCCGCGTCTCAGGTGACTGTAACTCCTGAAGCTTTTCAGCCCAGGTGTAGCCAGCTTGGCGTCCCTGCAGTGAGGTTAGGAGCAGCTTTGGATTGCTGAGTCACTTTCTTCAGCCGCTTAGGGAAACCGAAAGTGGAAACTCTTGAGGCTTGAAATAGTGCATTCTCTTCAGAGAGCCACTGAGGCAGTGCGGCTTGGGATTCCACGGTCTGGAGACTGTGCTTTCTGTGGACTGCGTTTGCAGTTCCCAGGGTGCTGCTGATTCACGGGCCTTCTCTGTCTTTCCTTTAAGTGTACTGATCATCGACCGCTCAGCCTGAGTCACTGGAAACCCTGTCGGAACAGAATTTAAATGATCTGAAAAGCTAAATGTCATGAATCCTTCAGTATTTCCTTTGTCCTTGTTTTTCCTACAAAAATTACCTAACAGCGCTTTAGGCATTTATTCCGTAAATGTTTAAATGGTCACTTAGAAACTTAACCGCTTCAGACTTTTGATAGACTGTTGAGGATTTTGTAGTGAGACCTGTTAACTTGTTTGACTTTCCATTGTTAAACGTATAGCCTATGTGCAGTCAGTTTACTCCTTTTATGTACTTCTCTACATTAAAAATACAGTTTCTAAAAGATTTATTGGTCATTTGCACTAGAGTTATTGAATAATGAGTTTCTCAGTTCATCGATTTCTACTTCTTAACAACATTCTCATGCTCAGCCTTAAGTTCAAGTACTGGTGTCTAAATTTGATAATAGGCAACTTAATGTCTGGAGTGGTTAAATCCATTCGGTTATGAATGCTAAAGTTCTGCCATTCTTTTCTTGGATAAGTGCTCAATAATCTTGTAGCAAATTGACTTTGCAACTATATTAATGTTACTTTCAATTAATAGTATTTCATTCTACAAACCTTTTTTTTGTTGTTGAGATGAAGCCTTGCTCCGTTGCCAGGCTGGAGTGCAGTGGTGCAATCTCGGCTCACTGCAACCTCCACCTCCCGGGTTCAAGCGATTCTTCTGCCTCAGCCTCCCAAGTAGCTGGGACTACAGGCATGCGCCACCATGCCCAGCTAATTTTTGTATTTTTAGTAGAGACTAGGTTTCACCATGTTGGCCAGGATGGTCTCAATTTCTTGACCTTGTGATCCGCCTGCCTCGGCCTCCTAAAGTGCTGGGATTGCAGGCGTGAGCCACCGCGCCCAGCTTTTCTACGAACCTTTTTAAAAATACTTGATAATATAACCATGTGGGATAATTTATTAGCAATGGTAGGGTTAATGATCTGGGTTTCACAGATCAGGAAATAGACTCAGAAAGTACCACTGTTGAAGGCTTATCTTCTGTATTCTCTCAAGAACTCCAGATATGAATATTTGTTTATCTGCTTGATATGTCTGTCCATTTGATTGTTTAATAGTCATTTCATACTGAATGTCAAACAGCTCTGGGTTTTCTCCTCACCTGGCCATTTTGAATCTACTAAAGTCTTCAGCTCAGTGAATGGTCATACAAAAAAAAAAATCTATGATTCATCTTTAATTCCTTTTTTTACTTTACTCCCAGAATCAACCCTTTAGCAAGTTTATTTTATTTATTATTATTATTTGAAACAGACTCTCACTGTGTCACCAGGCTCGAGTGTAGTGAAATGATCTTGACCTACTGCAACCTCCACCCCCTGGTTCAAGCAGTTCTCCTGCCTCAGCCTCCTGAATAGCTGGGATCACCACCATGCCTGGCTAATTTTTGTATTTTTGACAGAGATGGGGTTTCACCATGTATGCAAGGATGGTCTCGATCTCTTGACCTTGTGAGCTACATGCCTCGGCCTCGCAAAGTGCTGGGATTACAGGTGTGAATCACCACGCCTGACCTAGCAAGTTCATTTTCATTTATTTTTTTACTATGCCCTTAAAAAGTATTCCTTTCCACCTCTTCTCTCATCTAAGCTACTAACCCTGTCTTTGGAATACCTTATCTTTACTTCTGTTGTTCTCTCAACAGTTCATTTTCCACATAAAACCAGAATGAGGTTTTGAAAAATGTAGATCATACCACCCCACTGCTTAAATTCCTCATTGCATTTAGAATAAAATACAAACTCCTTATTCCATCCTAGAAGACCCATCATAATTTGGCCCTCAACTACCTCACTAACACAGTCTACTCTTTTTATCTGCTTCTTACAGTGCTCAGGACACAGTGAGCTTACTTCTGTTCCTTGGCTGTGCTAGCCTTATTTCAACCCTAAGATCTTTGTGCCAAATGCCAAGAAGACTTTTCCATCATATCTTAAATGGCTAGCTCCTTGTCATTTAGGTTTGACTCAAGCGAAATATAACTGCCCCAGAAGGCCTTCTCTCATGATGTAGTCTGTAGTAGTTTCTTCTATTGCTTTACTCTTTTATTTTCATCTTACTGCCTTTTCTGATTTGCTGCTTTATCTCTAGCACCCGGATTCATGTCTGATTTGAAATTGAAGGACTTAGTGAATGAGTGGTCATCTTTGTATTCAATATAGTGACCAACATAATAGATACTCATTAAGTGTTTGATGAATGCTGAATAATTTGAAGTCTTTTAGTTTGTTAATGGCAGAGTTATGATTACAAATTTAAATGTTCTAACTCCAGTGCTAGTTCTAAATATTAATCTTTTTCAAAAATGAGTTTTGGTTTTATGTGTGTGTTTTTTGTTTTTGTTGTTTTTTTTTGAGATGGAGTTTCGCTCTTGTCGCTCAGTCTGGAGTTCGGTGGCGTGATCTCAGCTCACCACAACCTCTGCCTCCTGGGTTCAAGCGATTCTCCTGCCTCAGCCTCCAGAGTAGCTGGGATTACAGGCATGTACCACCATGCCCAGCTAATTTTGTATTTTCAGTAGAGACGGGGTTTCTCCTTGTTGGTCAGGCTGGTCTTGAACTCCTGACCTCAGGTGATCCACCTGCCTCAGCCTCCCAAGGTGCTGGGATTACAGGCATGAACCACCACGCCCAGCCTCAAAAATGAGTTTTGTGGGCTG
The DNA here is from genome assembly GCA_004027715.1 of Plecturocebus donacophilus. Lineage (NCBI taxonomy): Eukaryota > Metazoa > Chordata > Mammalia > Primates > Pitheciidae > Plecturocebus > Plecturocebus donacophilus. The sequence goes on along the minus strand of PVKP010031286.1, from coordinate 15,063 downwards.
TGTGAAAAGTGTTCTGACTTCCCCTGGGACTTGTATCCATTACTCTTTAATAGCTGAAATCTAAGGTATATATAGCTTTATCTTAGCTACTGTTGCTGCTCTGACAGGTTTCCCTTCCTCTCTTGAAAGCAAGGTCTTTGTTGAGATACCACATGTTCCTGATGTTTAGGCCATTTCTAGGGGAAGAAATTGTATGGTCATTAGTGCCAAAGATAGAAGCTTACTGTTGTCCTTTTCTCCTTAGTATGACCTGTCAGCCTCTACATTCTCTCCTGATGGAAGAGTTTTTCAAGTTGAATATGCTATGAAGGCTGTGGAAAATAGTAGGTAAGAAACATTGTTTTAACCAGGTATTACATGTCTCCTTTTATATATTTTTGGTGATTAGGCTTTGTTATGTTACTTTACGAATTAGTATAGGTCCCCAAATCACAATTTATTCATTTCCAGATCTCTTTCTAGGTCAGATGTTCTCCGTGAGCCCCAGTCCTATATTTCCTGTTGATTCTAGGATTATTATCCACTTAGATTATCCATGTCCGAGTGTATAAAATCACATTGATTATCATCTTTTTGTTTTCCATTTTCAAATTCTTGATTTGTATCGTAGGTTTCCTTGGCCATTAGGTTTGGAACCTTACTATTTTTTCTCATATACCTTATGTTTTAAATGCCCTATGCAATTAGTCACATGTTTGATTCAGCAAAGATTTTTTTCTCTCTGTCTCTTTTTTTGAGACTTGAGTCTCACTCTGTCATCTAGGCTAGGGTGCAGTGGCATGATATTGGCTCACTGCAACCTCCGCCTCCTGGGTTCAAGCAGTTCTCTTGCCCCAGCCTCCCCAGTAGCTGGGATTACAGGTGTGCGCCACCATACCCAGCTAATTTTTGCATTTTTAGTAGAGACAGGGTTTCACCATGTTGGCCAGGCTGGTCTCAAACTCCTGGCCTCAAGTGATCCGGTCGCCTTGGCCTCCCAAAAAGCTGGGATTACAAGTGTGAGCCATTGTGGCTGGCCTAAATATAATTTTAAAAGTCACATTTATGCAAAGATGAGGAAATAATTTTAAAAAATTGAAACCTTAAAAACGAATGTGGGTTGTTTTTTTTTTTTTTTGAGACAGAGTTTCTTTCTTGTTGCCCAGGCTGCAGTGCAATGGTGCGATCTCGGCTCACTGTAAACTCTGCCTCCCGGGTTCAAGCGATTTTCCTGCCTTAGACTTATGAGTAGCTGGGATTATAGGCATGCACCACCATGACTGGCTAATTTTGTATTTTTAGTAGAGATGGGGTTTCTCCATGTTGGTCAGGCTGGTCTCGAACTTATGACCTCAGATGATCCACCTGCCTCAGCCCCCCAAAGTACACTTACATATTAATATATTTTTAGTCAAAGGATGTGCTAGATTCTGGAGGGAGGGTCACATGATATTTATATGAATTTAATGTATTTATTACACTTTAGTGTGTTTTCTCTTTCTGGTTTTCAAATGTTTTAAGGTATTTAGCATGCCTTAAATGTTACCTATTTTTTTTGTTAAATTTAAGTTGATGAAGTTTCTTTTCAGGTAAAAAACTGATTTTCTTCTCCTTGTTTCAGTACAGCTATTGGAATCAGATGTAAAGATGGTGTTGTCTTTGGGGTAGAAAAATTAGTCCTTTCTAAACTTTATGAAGAAGGTTCCAACAAACGACTTTTTAATGTTGATCGGCATGTTGGAATGGTAAGGTTGTATTTTAAAATGTTCCTTTTTGTCTTGTCCAATTTCTTTTGAAGTAACTGACTGGAATAGATCACTGTGCAGTCATAAAAGTAATCAGAGTGAGTTACTGCATTTGTCTAGTTCACTGTCCAGTAGAAAGGCAGCATTCTCACACCCTTATTGGTGATAGGGGAAAAACCAAGTTTCTGAAAGAAGAGCAGGAAAGGGAGAAGGGTGGGGGTGGGGAGTATGTGTAGAAATGAGATCTTGACAGCACAGATCACTAATGAAGGTATATGCTTGAGAGGCAAAGAATCTTTAGCTTTTTGTTTCTCTTGGGATGACTGTCACAGTAAAGATGCCGTCAGATAACAAATACCTTTATATAAGGTGAAACATCAGGAAAGGATGTTTAATGAAAAGGAAAAGTATACACATCCATAATAGTTTCATAGGGCATCACTGAAATTACGTTACTCATGCAGTTGGTATCTAAGTTGTGAGTGACTAAACTACAAGCCAGGCCATAAATACACTACTGGTATATACCAAAGTTACCCTACATAGATGGCAGACTTGGCTTAGTAAGAACCACTACCAGAAAAAAAGGAATGAAATCCTTCTAACTCTGCCATGTGAAAAGAAAGGAAGAAAAGAGATTATATTAGGTTCTATGCTGGGAGCTGTTTACATAAGTTACCTTGTTTAATCTTGACAACCCAGTGAAGGTTATATTAATGTCAATTTCTTTTTTTTTTGTTTGTTTGTTTGAAACAGAGTCTCGCTCTGTTGCCCAGGGTGAAGTGCAGTGGTACTATCTCAGCTCACTGCAACCTTGCCTTCTGTTGTCCCAGCAACTTGGGAGCAACTGTTGTCCCAGCAATCAAGTGATTATCTCGTTTCAGCCTCCCAAGTTGCTGGGACTACAGGTGACTGCTACCATGCCCAGCTAATTTTTATATTTTTAGTAGAGATGGGGTTTCATCATGTTGGCCAGGCTGGTCTCGAACTCCTGACCTCAAGTAATCCCATCCACCTCAGCCTTCCAGAATTCTGGGATTACAGGTGTGAACCACCATACCCAGCCTAATGCCATTTTCACAGGTGAAAAAATAGATGCACAGCTAGTAAAGAAAAGCTGGGACTCAAACTTTGGTATGCATGTTATTTCAGAGTGCTTTCTAAGTGAAAAGACACCTTATATGACCCACATCGTTCAGCTGATAGCTTTCGTATATCTAAATGAGATGTAATGTTACAAACACAAAAGGTACTGGTAGAGTATAACCAGCAAACCATGAAACTATGTTTTTTCTTTCAAAGATTACTTTATCTCAACAGTATTTTTCTCCTTAATAGATTTATTTATTTTGCTGCAAATGACAGGATTTTATTTTATTTTTTTGAGACAGAGTCTTGCTCGGTCATCCAGGAAGTAGTGCAATGGCGCTATCTCAACTCGCTGCAACCTCCGCCTCCGGGTTCAAGCAGTTCCCCTGCCTTAGCTTCTCAAGTAGCTGGGATTACAGGCATATGCCACCACACCCAGCTGATTGTTGTATTTTTAGTAGAGATGGGGTTTCACCATGTTGGTCAGGCTGGTCTCAAACTCCTTAAGTGATCTACCCACCTTGGCCTCCCAAACTCTTGGGATTATAGGTGTGAGCCACTATGCCCAGCCTAGGATTTTATTCTTTTTAAAGGATGAATAGTATTCCATTGTGTATATATACATTTTCTTTTTTCTTGTACAGATTTTTTCGTCACCCAGGTACTAAGCCTAGGATCCAACAGTTATTTTTTCTGATCTTCTTCCTTCTCCCACTCTCCACCCTCAAGTAGGCTCCAGTGTCTGTTGTTCCTATCTTTGTATCCATGAATTCTCATCATTTAGCTTCCACTTATGAGAGAGAACATGTAGTTTTTGGTTTTCTGTTCTTTTGTTAGTTTTGCTAAGGGTAATGCTGAACAAATTTATTATTGCCAATGAAACTGACATGTTTTGATGAGACTTGCTAGATTGTAACCTAGCTAGTAATGCTGAGCAGATTATTGCCAGTGAAACTGATATGTTTTGATGAGACTTGCTAGATTGTAACCTAGCTAGTAGGAGATGATCTTGTATTCTTTTATTTAATAGAAGAAATTTAAGTATATTTTGAAAGAAATTATGCATATATATATATATACACACACACATAGGTCTTGCTCTGTTGCCCAGGAATGAGTGCAGTGGCATGATCATAGCTCACTACAGCCTTGCACTCCTGGCCACAAGTGATTCTCCTGCCTCAGCCTCCCAAGTAGCTGTGATTACAAGTGTGCTACCACACCTGGCTAACTTTTTTTTTTTTTTTTTTTTTTTTAAAAGATAGTATTTTACTGTGTTGCTCAGGCTGGTCTTGAACTCCTGGGCTCAAGCAATCCTCTCACCTCAGCCTTTTGAGTTGCTGAGATTACAGGCATGAGCCAGTGTCCCCAGCCAACATTAGACATTGAAGAGGGTTGGAGAAAATTAAGGCTTAATATCCTCCCTCCCTCCACAGTTGTCATCTTCAAGTGATTTGAGAATTATGTCACTTTACAGTAAGCTTTCTCTAAAGCAGTAGAAGATTCTTTAAGTGGTATAACTTACTGGCATGAGTTACCTTGGGGAAGTTACTCTAAACACCCATTTCTGCCCAGTGCTGTGGCTCATGCCTGTAATCCCAGCTGTTAGGGAGGCAGAGGCGGGAGGATAGCCTGAGCTCTGGAGTTCGAGACCTCACTGGGTGATATAGCAAGACCCCGTTTTCGACAAAAAGGAAAAAAACAAAAAGACAAATAATAAGCTAAACACCCATTTCTTTGTCTGCAAAACAAGGGAGGTAATAGTACTTGCCACATACAGTTGTTGTGAGGTTAAACATTATGATGTAAAATGCTTAACATGTAATGAGTGTTCAGTATCTCTTAGTAATTATCATTATTACTGTTACTTGGTAGCATAGAAAAAAAGGCTATTAAGATTTTGATACCACTTTTAAATTCTGCACCTGTCCTAAACTAGAGGTTTATGGTACCTTAAGTGTTTTAGTATTTTTTTTCATGGCTTCCCTAGGCCAAAAATACCTAATGGTTTCATTTATTACCTATTTAGGTCCAAAGAACTTAGTATTTACATCCTGAAAACTTAGTAGCTGTTTTTTTTTTTTTAAATACACACATTGTAAAAAATATTTTTATTTAAAAATTAAAACATTTCATTTTAAGTAACCAAAATTTATAATACGTACAACCTCCCAACTTTGGATGTGGCTGCTGTCATTCCTGTTCCACACTGATTTTTGCACAGTTCTTTTTAATACAGTCACCACTGACAGCCTAACTTCTCAAAGATCTGATGGCATAGAAAGGAATGTAGTAAAATGATCTAATGTTGAAACTGAACTACTTGGACAGTTTTCTCCAAACTTAAAATATGCCATACTAACTGTGATTTCACTGCAGTACCTGAGGGCCTCTTGGCACATCTATAGTAACTGCAGTTCTAAGCCACAAATCTTGAAAGATTAATGGCTTGTCAGTGTAGTTTATTCAGCCAATAGGCTGAAAAAGATTTGTGACTGTGCCTTTTAGAACAAAACATTTACAGGTTGAATATCCCTTATCTAAAATGCTTGGGACCAGCAGTATATCGGATATTTTTGTACTTTGTAATACCTGCATTATATATTCCTTATCTGAGCATCCTAAATCTGAAAATTAAAAATCCAAAAACCTCGACTGAGCATCTCCTCTGAGTAACATGTTGGCACTCAAAAAGTTTCAAATTCTGGAGCATTTTTCAGATTTTCAGATTAGATGTCCTCAACCTTTAATGACTTTAGAGAAAAGATCAAATTTGGGCTGGGCACGTCGGCTCATGCCTATAATCCCAGCATTTTGGGAGGCCGAGATGGGCAGATCACCTGAGGTGAGGAGTTTGAGACCAGCCTGGCCAACATGCCGAAACCAAATCCAGTCTCTACTAAAAATACAAAAATTAGCCAATCCCACCTACTGGGGAGGCTGAGGCAGGAGAATTACTTAAATCTGGGAGGCAGAGGTTGCAGTGAGCCCAGATGGTGACATTGCACTCCAGCCTGGGTGACAAGAGTGAGACTCTGTCTCAAAAAAAAAAAAAAAAGATGAAATCTGACCAAGACCCATGGTTTTTATTCTTTATAATGAGGTGGTAAATCAGGAGGAGAGGATTTATGATAGAAATATTCCTGAATATGAGCAGTGGACAAAACAATGAAGTTATACTTACCAAATTTCTAAATTGTAATTTTATACTCAGGCATCAAAATGCTTTGTAGAGACCTTTAAGCCAAAAAAGTTTATTTTGAATGGTAATACCTGTTAAAAAAATATTTAATAAGTCTGTAATAATTGCAGACTGATTTGTGACAGGAATGTGATCCTCTAGTAAATTGTTTTTTTTTTTTCAGGCAGTAGCAGGTTTGTTGGCAGATGCTCGTTCTTTAGCAGATATAGCAAGAGAAGAAGCTTCCAACTTTAGATCTAACTTTGGCTACAACATTCCACTAAAAGTAAGTTGATAACATGTTGAGGAACCTTTTGGACAGTAATAGAAGTTTATTAATAAGCTCTTCTGCTTCCCTCCGTAGCATCTTGCAGACAGAGTGGCCATGTATGTGCATGCATATACACTCTACAGTGCTGTCAGACCTTTTGGCTGCAGGTATGAAATTTTGTGAATTCAAAAGTCAGATCTGTACTATAGATATTTGTGTTCCCCAGCATCTTAACCTTTGACATACTTAAAAATAGGAATTCTTGCTGAGAAGTATTAGGGCAATGATTAAATAAAGCAGTGCACGTAGAAACTATTTGAGGCTGGGTGCCATGGCTCATGCCTGTAATCCCAGTATTTTGGGAGGTTGAGGTGGGAGGATCCTTTGAGTTCAGGAGTTTGACACCAGCGTTGGCAATGCAGTGAGACCCATCTCTACAGAATATTTAAAATTTTAGCCAGCTGCAGTATCACAGGCCTGTAGTAACAGTACTTAGGAGCTGTTTGGGAGGATCATTTGAGCCCAGGAGTTCAAGGCTGGAGTGAGCTGTGATCATACCACTGTACTCCAGCCTGGGTAATAGAGACTCTGCCTCTAAAAATAAAAAACAAAACAAAACAACCCAAAACATTTTGAATAGTGAAAAGGACTATATAGATCTGAAGTGATTATAAAACAACTCATAACAATGATTTTAATCTGATTATAATAAACTCTCTAGTATTAGTCCCTGATATTCTTAGGTAATTTTAAATATACGCCTTGACGACATTAAGTAGCCAGTTATACTTCAGTTTTCTCATTAATTTCCACCTGATACACTTTAAGAACATTGGTAATATAGTTTTAAATGGAGATTATTTTTGGCAGTCAGTAAGTAGTCCATACAAAATTACATCTCACAGTTCCCATTAAGCACAGATTCTCTTTCTGTTAAGGTGAAGTGCTGATACTTTATTTTGGGGGAAAGTGGGATTCAGCTGCATAAAGACCTGGAATAGGTGTAAATATTCAAATTTGGCTTCACAGAGGAGACTTGTGACTAGGTTTTTGTAAAATGAAAAGCCATGTTTGGCTTATTATTTAAACAGTCAAATATGTTTGGTCAAAATAATACATATACTAACATCTGAGTGCTTAGCTGTAGTCCTACCTTTGAGTTATCATGAGTCATATTTAATTACTAAGATATATTAACAAAAACCTGAGTTTTATTCTATTGGCAATGTTAGCGTTTCATGTTTTGTTTTGCTTTTTGAGACAGTCTTGCTCCGTTAGCAAGCTGGAGTGCAGTGGTGCCATCATGACTCACTGCAGCCCTGACCTCCTGACTCAAGTGAAGCTCCTACCTCAGCCTCTCAAGTAGCTGGGACCACAGGCATGGGCCACATGCCTGGCCAATTAAAAAAATTTTTTTTTGTCGAGACAGGGCCTTACCATGATGCCCAGCCTGACGGTTATTCTTAAGCTTCTCACTTAAATTACATTATGAAACACTTTGCTTTCAGACTGTGTAAAATACCTTTCAGCTGAGCTCTAAGTTCATCAGTTAACTTGTCTGCTCTTTTTAAGGGAGTAAGAATAGTGGAGAGAACTTCTGCAGTAAACATCTGTTGGGCACTGAGTTAGTCATAGATGTAGAGACACAGGTGTGAGATGTCACAATAAAAATCTTAGAGGTGATATAAAGGGACAACGATTAGGGAACAGATTCTTTCTGGACAGGTGGCAAGAGAAACAGTACAAGATGTAGGAGACTTGGAAATGGTAGTTGCAAGCACAGGGACTGGTATGAAAATATGTGAGCCAGAGATAGTTAAGTATGCTTAGTGTGTCGAGTATGAGTTTTAGAGATGATATTGAAGATGTAGAAAGGGTTCCAGTCATGGAAAAGTCTGTGCTCCATGCTGTTTCAGCAAAGGAAATGTTGAAGGGCTTTAAAATAATGACAGTGAGCTATTTATCCTGAAGGATAAGTCTTGTATCAACATAGATGATGGAAGGAAATGATGGTAGGGATGGGAATTGGATAGTTAAAACATTCTGCATATGAAATGATGTGTAAGATGATGCTGGTTTCTTTTCTACTCTAAAGCAAATATAGTCATCCCTTGGTATTTGTGGGGTATTTGTTTTAGTACCTCCCATGAATACCAAAATCCAAGGTTGCTGAAGTCTCTGATATAAAATGGTTAAGTATTTGCATATAACCTGTGCATATCCTCCTGTATATGTTAAGTCATCTCTAGATTACTTACAAAACCTAATACAGTATAAATAGTTGTTATACTGTATTGTTTAGGGAATAATGACAAGAAAATCACAGTAGTTCAGTACAGAAGCAATGATTTTTGAAAGTTTTCTATCTGGTTTGTTGAATCCACAGACACTATATGTCACAATTTCAGAAAAATCAGTATTTCATACAATTAGCTAATAGCCTAATTTTAATTTGTTGAACATAGAAAAATACATTGAACCAATTCTGATTATTGCAGAGAAATGACTGGCAGAATACTGGGAAATAGAATAAAGGGTGGAAAGAATTTCACATGGATTCAGTATACTCTCCATCAAGAATTTTGTTCCCTTGGCCTTTTTGTGTTTATGCCTTTATTAGGCCCTCTCATTAGTTTTGATTTTCACCTATCTTATTACCCCTTTCCCTGTACTGCTAGACTTTCCAGGAGACCTTCATCAGAACTAATACTAAACAAACAAAGCCACATGAATTTTGACTAATCTCAAGTATGTACTAGTTTTAATTAATTGAAACCAGTGTATCAAAGTACTTACCATGAGTTATATGTATATTAGTAATTTATCTCAAAAACAAAATAATAATTGCATTTTAATCATTTTTTGAAAAAATACTTTTATGTTCTTGCCATGGTTTAAGTTGTTTGTATACTTTTATGCAGTTTCATGTTAGGGTCTTACAGTGTGAATGACGGTGCACAACTCTACATGATTGACCCATCAGGTGTTTCATACGTGAGTACTTTTGAATCCTTTGAAGTCCTATTTTAGTTTAATGGTATTTCATTAGCATTTTAAAATGTCTTATTATAAGATCACATGAAATTTCTTTAAAACTCATTCAAGGAATTTTTTTTCCCCAATAATAACCTCTTGTCCAACAGAATGTTTTCTTGTTTTTTTCCTTTTGTTGTTTTTTTTTTTTTAGACAGGGTCTCACTCTGTGGCTCAGGCTGGAGCACAGTGGTTTGGTAACGGCTTACTGTAACCTCTGCTTCTCGGGTTCAAACAGTTCTTATGCCTTAGCCTCGAGGGTGGCTTGGATTACAGGCATGTACCACCTGGCTAATTTTTTTGTATTTTTACTAGAGACAGGCCTTAGCCATGTTGGCCAGACTGGTCTTGAACTCCTGGCCTCAAGTGATCCACCCACCCAGATCTCCAAAGTGTAAGGATTACGAGCCACTGTGCCCTGCCGTGTTTTCTTGTTTATCATTAATAACTGATATGAGGCAGAGGAAAGATCTGTTTTCAATGTTATTTATAGAAAGTACACAGTGCATTTAGTATTTTGAATATGTGATTTTCCTTTATTACTATACTGTCTTTGTCTTTTTTTTTTTCTCTTGTCCAGGCTGGAGTGCAGTGACACATTATAGCACACTGCAGCCTCTTAACTCCTGGGCTCAAGTGATCCTCCTGGCTAAGGCTCCCAAGTAGCTGGGACTGCAGGCTAATGCTACCATGCCTGGCTAGTTTTTGTATTTTTTTGGCGTTTGTAGAGACGACGTCGTACCACGTTTCCAGGGCTGGTCTAAAACTCCTGGTCTTAAGCAGTCTTCCTGCCTTGGACTCCCAAAGCGGTGGTATTATGGGCATGAGCATCCGTGTCCAGCCATGTCATCCCTTTTACTTTTTATTTATTTTTAGATGGAGTCTCACTCTGTCTTCCAGGCTGGAGTGCAGTGGCTCGATCTCAGCTCACTGCAACCTCCTTCACCTCCTAGGTTCAAGCAGTTCTCCTGCCTCAGCCTCCCAAATAGCTGGGATTACAGGCATGCATCACCATTTGTGACTAATGTCTATATTTAGTAGAGATGGGGTTTCTTCATGTTGGCTAGCTGGTCTCCAACTCCTGACCTCAGGTGATCTGCCCGCCTTAGCCTCCCAAAGTCCTAGGATTACAGACGTGAGCCACTGCACCTGGCATGATTTTTTTTTGAGATGTCTCGCTGTCGCCCAGACTGCAGTGGTACCAAAGCTCCACCTCCCCAGTTCAAGCATTTCTGCCTCAGCCTCCGGATTAGCTGGATTAGAAGCATGCACCACCACACCTGGCTAATTTTTGTATTTTCAGTAGAGCTGAGATTTCACCATGTTGGCCAGGCTGGTCTCAAACTCCTGACCTCAAGTGATCTGCCTGTCTTGGCCTCCCAAAGTGCTGGAATTATAGGCATGAGCAACTGTGCCCAGCCTTCCCTTTTGAAGAGAAGGTTTAAGTGTGATTTATTGGAGCTTTCCCTAAATTATTACCATTTCTTTCTTCTTCTTCTTCTTTTTTTTTTTTTTTTTTTTTTTTTGAGAGAGTCTTGCTCTGTTGTCCAGGCTGGAGTGCACTGGCGCAATCTTGGCTCAGTGGAAACTCTGCTTCCCAATTCTCATGCCTCAACCTCCCAAGTAGCTGGCATTACAGGCCTACACCATCACACCTGGCTAATTTTTATATTTTTAGTAGAGATAAGTTTCACCATGTTGCCTGGGCTGGTCTGGAACTCCTGGCCTCAAGTGATCCATGTGCCTCAGCTTCCCAAAGTTCTGGGATTACAAGTGTGAGCCACCGCAGCTAGCCTGTTACTACATTTCTTAACTGTACTCTTATCCTGACATTTTTGTAGTTTTTACTAACTGAAGAAAATGAAGATTCTTAAATATATTTTCCTCTAATATATATAGGGTATAATATAATATAATATATATAGGGTGAGATGGAGTCTCGCCCTATTGCCCAGGCTGGAGTGCAGTAGCACTGTTTCAGCTCACTTCAGCCTCCCAGGTTCAAGCAATTCTTTTGCCTCAGGTTACCGAGTAACTGGGATTACAGGCACTTGCCACCATGCCTGGCTAATTTTTTGCATTTTTAGTAGAAATGGGGTTTCACCATGTTGGCCAGGCTGGTCTCGAACTCCTGACCTCGTGATCTGCCCGCCCGGCCTCCCAAAGTGCTGGGATTACAGGCATGAGCCACCATGCCTGGCTGTGCATCCTTATCTTTAAAAAACATTTATGAAAATAAAAATTGGGGTTTAGAGTAGCAAACTCATAGGAAATTTTTGTTGAGATGGAGTCTCACTCTATCACCAGATGAGTGCAGTGGCTCCATCCTGGCTCACTGAAACTTTTTCCGGTTTCAAGCAATTCTCCTGCCTCAGCTTACCAAGCAGCTGGGACTACAGGCAAGCACCACCACGCCCAGCTAAATTTTTTTGTATTTTTAGTAGAGATGGGGTTTCACCACGTTGGCCAGGATGGTCTCGATCTCTTGACCTCGTGAACCGCCTGCCTTGGCCTCCCAAAGTGCTGGGATTACAGGCATGAGCTACCACACCCGGCCAGGAATTAGCTTTATTTAAACTATCTCTCAGGAATATATAATTTCTTTTTTCATTGTCATAGTGCTAAAATCTTTTTGATTCCTCTTCCCCAAAATGTCTCAAATTCAAAGGGTAAATGATTACATAATTTACATATTTTTGGATATACCTCTATTAGGAGTACAGATTCTTTTAGAATTAAGTTTGGTATTTTAGTATTTTTGAGCCCTTTGGCATTCATCAGAATGTGTTTGACTGTTTTTCCATTCTTGCTTTTAAGTCATTTAACATCTTTTCACCAGGTTATAAATAAACATTAGTAGTCATTAGTTATATATGATAGTATACTAATTCAGTGATTATATATATTTTCCTTTGTTTTCTACATAGGGTTATTGGGGTTGTGCCATTGGCAAAGCCAGGCAAGCTGCGAAGACGGAAATAGAGAAGCTTCAGGTAATAATTATTGCTTGAATTTTTGCTACGTCATCCTAATGCAGTGAAATTTTATAACCACAGACATTTCAGTCTAAGGCAAGGGTGACCAGTCATTTGGCTTCCCTGAGCAACACATAAAATACACCAACACTAATGACAACTGATGAGATTTAAGAAAAAATCTCATAATGTTTTAGGACAGTTTCCAAATTTGTGTTGGGCCCCATGTGGCCAGTGGGCTGGATGGAGAAGGTTGGTCTAAGGATATAGTGTGGTTTGATGTTTAGAGTAGAGCTTTACAAAGCTGCTAAGTCACTTAATGGGAAAGCTGATAACATATTATCTGTAGAGTGGTGTTATACATCCCTTTATGATTCTGAATAACTGCTATAAAGCCTCAATCTAGAAAAACACAAATTTTTATATGATTTCACAAAATCCTTGAAACCTATTCATGAATATTTGTGAGCCCTAGTTTGAAGATTTTGGTGTTTAAAAGTTTGAGTTAATATCATAGAATCAACTGTATTAAGAAGTGATACTCGCCGGGCATGGTGGCTCACGCCTGTAATCCCAGTACTTTGGGAGGCTGAGGTGGGTGGATCACCTGAGGTCAGGAGTTCGAGACCAGCCTGACCAACATGGTGAAACCCCATCTTAAAAAAAAAAAAGAAGTGATACTCATTTTCCTATATTATTTTTTTGGAACACGGCTTTTATGTCTGACTGTGCTCCACTGCTTCTTTTAACTTTGCTCCTAGCCAGATAAGGCATAAAGCCTCCAACTTCTGGGGCTCAGTCCTCCTGCCTCAGCCTCCCAAGTAGCTGGGACTACAAGTACACACCACCTCGCCTGGCTAATGTTTTGCTAGTTTTAAGAGACAGGGTCTCAATCTTTCTCCCAGTCTGGTCTCGAACTCCTGGACTCAAGCAGTCCTCCCAACTTGCCCTACCAAAGTGGTAGGATTATAGGGGTAATCCCCCTAACCTGGTATAAATATTCTCATTTTCAAATTTCCATACCTACCCACTTTTTTCTTACACCTATCCATTTTCTTTCACAAGAAATTCAGCTATTAGTTTGAAAAAGTTTTCTTAAAAGCCTGGTTTTCCTTTTAGCCATACATTGATCAACTTATATTTCATAGATACTGTTTCAGTATTATCAGAAACTTGCCTAAAAAGCAGGCATACAATTTATCAGTGTTCGTAAATTACAGTGAGATAAAATTTCACATACATTTAATGTTAATGCCGTACTAGAAACTTAAGTAATTACTCATTCAACTTATTTAAGACCAGCTTCTAGAAAATACTTACTGGTGCTTGGCATTTATACAATGCCAAATTTTAGAACCCCCTATTAAAGACTAATTTGTTTTGCATTTTAGTAAAGTTGACAAAATGATCTTGAAGATCATTTAGCCCAAGCTCAACTGCAGACTAAACACACTGCATAGGATCACAGAGTCAGCTGGTTCTGAACAGTATCCAGACCTTATGAGTCTTAGACTTATGTTCTTTTCCATTGCACACTTTCTGGCATGGTGCTAGGTTCCTATCTTCTACTCTTTTCCTTTTGATTTCATCTCTCCATACTATTATATGGAAATTTGAAAATTAGAATATTTATACCAGGTGAATGGGTTACCCCTATAATCCTACCACTTTGGTAGGGCCAGTTGGGAGGTCTGCTTGAACCCTAGAGTTCTAGATCAGACTGGGAGAAAGAGTGAGACCCTATCTCCTAAAACTAGCAAAACGTTAGCCAGTGGAGGTCATACGTGCTTGTAGTCCCGGCTACTTGGGAGGCTGAGACAGGAGGACTGTTTGAGCCCCAGGAATTGGAGGCTACAGTGAGCTATGATCACACCACTGTACTCCAGCCTGGGTGACAGAGTGACACCTTATCTCAAAAAAGTAAAGAAAATTAGAATATTTAGAGCAGTTACTTTTTGTCTTCCTGTAGTTAAATCCTAGTAAGGAATGAGAAAAACAATAAATCCCAGCAAAAAAATCACTTTGGGGAACACCTAAAGTTTGTGACAAAATTATGCTGTGAATCAGGTGTTGCAGATTATGGCCCACTGCCTGCTTTTGTGTAAGTTTTATTGGAACACAGCTACGTTCAGTCTATGGCTGCTTTTAAAATATAGTAGACTTTAACATTTGGAACAGGGAACAGAAACCAGAGCTATGCAGCTAATAAACTCTAAAATATTTACAAGTTGATGCTTTACAGAATCCATTTACTGACCCCTGCTTTGTATCATTGTTCTATCCTGTTTTCTTTTGGTGTGTTTACCAAAGAATAGAAATGCACAAACATATGTAAAAATAATTTGCCATTTAAAATTTACTTTTTCAAGTAAGATGCAATTAATTCACTAAATATAGAACTTAACCAATAAGGGAAAAAATCTGAATCAGTATTCTTTCTCTTCCCATCACCCTCAATTTAACATGAAGAACTGTAAACATCACAAACTTAAACCAATCTAGTTAAGACTTCAGTTATCCACTTACACATCCCCCTCCCCAGTGAACTATTTGAAAAAAGCTGCAAGCATAATATTGCATCCCTAAATACTTTAGAGTTATTCTCTTTAGACCATTATTGGACCCAAGTATCATGTAAGAGTCCATAATCACACTGCCTGAACAATTTCAACACTGTCTTTAACTGTTTCAAACTGTTGAGGTTCACATTTTCTTCCTTCTCTTAGTCGTTTTCTTCCCCACAGAAGAAAGACTGTTTCTTTAAGCATCTATACCAGTTGCCTTTTTGTA
>PVKP010031285.1:0-27099 GCA_004027715.1 Plecturocebus donacophilus | reverse complement strand
TATAATTATTCTTTATATTTTACATATTTGTGCAAAATATCACACAATGATTGTGCATGTCATTGACTATATCAGATTCACTTTGCTGTGAACATTATTTAACAGCCACTTCTATAAATGCAGTTTTTAATCAACGATGTGTCCTGTAGCTTAGTATGATGAGTACACCACCTAAACAGGTATTATCAAGTGCTTATTACAGGAGATACTGTTAATGCCCTGGGTCCCTGGACCCTTTTCATCATCTCTGTGCTCTCCCCACCTGGCTTCAGTGTGCCTTTGCTTTACTTGGCCAGCACCTGTAGCTCTTCAGAGGACTGCCCTAGGCTACTGGAACTGCCTTGCCTTTTGGTGCAGAGAACAGGAAGCTCCTACATTCCACCATTGCCCTCAGGAGCCCTCAACCAACAGTTGGCATGGGATTATGAAAGCTCAGCACCTTTGCCCTGGGTGGGGAAAATTCCGAGGTGTAATTTATACTCCAGAATTTCTGAAAGTTGCTCCATGGCCCAATACCTAAAATTGCAGCCCTGCTCCCATCTCCCCCTCCCTGCCCTGCTCCCTGACGCCCTTACTCTGATAAATGCTTTGCAGCTGACTCCTTATGGCTAGGTCTGTTCCTGGGGAAACTGAATTGAAACCACTGAATGCATGTCAGATTCTGTCCTAAAACCGGTGTAAACAACTAATTTAATGCTCAGGACACTGGAAGGTGGTTGTGATTCCCCTTATTTCATGGAGAAGGAAATTGACTTGAGTAAACAAGGAGCATCATGTACTTAATCAGAGGTTGTTAGAGTTTCATTGCTTTGCCTGCTTTCCTGCCGTCCTGGACCACTGATGTCTTATTTAACTGGGTTATATTATCTTTTGAAGTACAGCCACCATCCTAGGGTAGTTTATTGGAACAAACAAGACCACATTTTTAAATTATTACTCATATAAAGCTCATCGTTGATGAAAGGTCTCACAACAATTCTCTTTACTTCAGAATGTAAAAGACAATTTAGAGAAGAGGTCATAAAACCATTTTAGTATAGGGAAAAAGAGTTACTGGAATGACTAGGAAGAAGGCCACTGCATTTAATAAGACCTCAGTGAGACCACAGTGTGAGGCAGATGAAGATAAGGGGTAAGGCTTTGGGGTCAGACACATCTGAGCTTGAGTCTGGCCTCTCCTCTAACAAGCTTTGTGACTTTTAGCTAGTTATTTAATCTCCCTGAGCCTTAGTTTTTCTTCTGTAAAATGGAGGACTATAATGTCTATTTTGTAGGATTGAAGTAAAGGTTAAATAAAAGAATAAAAGGACGTACAGGAAGTTTTGAGCACAATGCCTCACATATCGTAAGCACCAAATCAAGGTGGTTTGTTTTGTTTTGCTTTTCATTGAAACGAAGTCTGGCACCTGTTGTGTGGCATAACTTCATAATTTATTCAAGAAACAAAAGTAAACATGGATGATGCCATAAACAACTGCTCGTGGACCTTCTTATAGGCCACACCTGGTGTGTAGGCCCCACCCTTGAGAAATGCTGTTTAATTCAGGCATGACCTTCCCATGTCGATATCAATCTGCCATTTTCCTGGCAATATCTGGAATGAGCCAAGCTTTTTACATTTCTCCATTTACCAGAGGGCGATAATAGCCATAGAATTATAACTCTGCCCCTGAATAATCTGTCCCCTAGCCAAACATCTTGCACATATTCCAGGATGGCTTTATAAGGATAGTACAAACTTGGAGTTTCAGTTTAACTCTGTATTTTGAAATTATTGTATATTCACATGCAGTTGTAAGTAATAATTTGGAGACACCCCTGTACCCTTCACCAGCTTACCCCAATGGCAATATCTACAGAGATCTAATTTTATAGAGAATTTTTGAATAAGTATTCATATTTCTCATTTATGAAAGAGCACAGAAAAATCTCCTTTGCTTTAGTACGACTACAAACTAAAAAAACAAGTCTCTTCCCTCAAAAAACTTACCTGAGCTTCGATTTGGGGAATGAGAAATCTTGAGATACAAAAAGAGAACCTATATGTGCACATGCTTTGTTTTGCCCCAGAATTAAAACTAAGATTTCTACAAGGATGTTTTCAAACTGGGAATGTTTAATTGTAAAATTCTTATTTTATGTTTCATTGCTCAAGTGCTTAGATTACTCAGGGGGTTAGAATTATCCACTTTTCCAGTCATAACTGTGACATTTAAGACATCATACCTCTTGCCTCTAACAGAGGTGGCTCCTATACGAGGACCTGTTTAGGGAGGAAAGCCCTGTAAAGCATGTGATGAGGATACCTGTGGCTGAGAACAAAAGCAGAAAAGCCAAATGCAGTCAGTTGATGTCCATTTCCTTAGAAACAGCTATGGCAGAGGCTTTCCATTATGAAAGGCACTGGGGTAGTGCTATAGGGTCGTTCAGAATCTGCTTTCAACTCAGAGGCCTTTGGAGCTCACTTAATGGTGTTTCTGGGGCTGATTATGTACAGGAAGCAGCTGTGTACAGTGTCTGGCATGATCATCTGTTCTATGGATAGGATGGCGGTTTATTGTGTGAAATATTCTGATTTTACTGTTAATTTTTAAAGTAGGAAGTGTCTCTCAATTTCCAACTTCGTCATCGTCCCCCTGCCCCTTTTCCATGACTTCTTGAGCTTCTGAGCATCCCATCCTCAGCCTCCTTTTCACCACCTTCCCGTCTTTTCTTATGGTTCTCATGGATTCTCCCGTCTCACTCTTCTTCCCTTTCTCTTCCTCTCAGTTCTCCAAAAATAAATAAAATAAAAAGAGGGCGAACAAACAGAAAAATCATTTACTAAAACAATTGTTTGGTTAAAAACCTTGCAATCATATGTTTATTTTAATTTCTTTTATCATCTTCCAAAATGCAGGCCTGTGAGAGCCGTACTCCTGTTTGCCTACTGGGCATTTGTAGGTATTCAGCGGGAATGAAGCATGGTCCATTATAAACAAACATCTGTTTGTCTTTATTTCTGGGTTTGATTGTGCCATTTGGATGAGTAGTTAAATGTGTGTTAGTAATTGCCACTTTAAATATTTTAAACTAGGTACAAAAAGAGCAGGTAGAAATAACGATTCTATAAATCAGTGTTTGGAATGCTGCCATAGCATAAGGCTTGAGGAGTTAATTTTGGAGGAGGAAGACTTTTTTAACCTCTATACCATCTGTGTACAAGGATGAACCTGACAATGGCTCACATGAGCCACCAGAAGAGACAGCTGAATGGACAACAGAATATAAGTTACCATGAGGTCAGCCCGAATTTAAGGAACCAAGGCATGAGGGTGCTGTCAGTGAAAAAGAAAACCAAATAGCAGGTCATGGAAGACTTTACTACCAGAAAAGGAGCTAACCAGAGTGGCAGTAGGAGGAGATGGGAAGGAGGGAGAGTGTGTGTGTAATGGGTACTCAGAGAAGAAAATAGAAGTGGGCTCGTGACAGACAGTACATCACATGGAGCTTACCTGTCCCAGATGGCCTGGGGCTAGTTTCTGAAAGGGCAGACTCCTTCCTCCAAACAAGCCATATGTTCTAATTCAATATCAAATGCATCTGTAAAATGATTTGATGAACTCTGCCAATCCTATGGATATGACACTGTGCTAGGGGAATATACTCATTGTCAGTTCGGCATGCCGTGGGAGTCTCTGTTATCATTTGCTGGAAGGAAACACAATGTTAAGTAGGGGGAAATGCAATCTTACAAATATAGCTACAGTTTGGCAGCAATTGTACATGGGGCTTCTTGCTTTTCAATGTGAGGAAATAGGCCCAGTAGGATTCTTCTAATACTCTGGTTTTGCCTTTGCAATATTTGTATGTGTCTGTGAGCAATATTATTTTTCTCAAGGCATATGCTTGCAGTGCTTTCAAAATGTGCTGGGTGTACTTTTAAATATGCAAGATGCTCTGTTTTATTCTCAGGGGAATTCCTGTGTACTGTTACCCTGGGGGTAGAATTCCTTAAAATAAAACAATAATAATAGCAGCGAAAACCCTAAATACTCCAAGTGTGCTGCTCACACTTAAGCAGAGAAGCAGCATAAGGTGTACATGTGTACAATGAGATTGAAAAAAAAGAAAAAACTAATTCTGTGTGGTAGTTTGTGGGGCAATGAAAAGAGGTCAAGAAATAGACAGTAAAAAAGATAAGGAAAGGAATAATAAATGTCTCCTGTTTCTTCTTTCGCAGTTCTGTTTTGAACCCAAAGTGGATGATGCCGTCAGAGCTGAACCACTGAACGAAGGCTGTGAAAAATTCCCATCTTCTAATTGACCATCAGTTGAGATAAGATGGAAGACTCTTACAAGGATAGGACTTCACTGATGAAGGGTGCCAAGGACATTGCCAGAGAGGTGAAGAAACAAACAGTAAAGAAGGTGAATCAAGCCATGGACCGAGCCCAGGATGAATACACCCAGAGGTCCTACAGTCGGTTCCAAGATGAGGAAGACGATGATGACTACTACCCGGCTGGAGAAACCTATGATGGGGAGCCCAACGATGACGAAGGCTCAAGTGAAGCCACTGAGGGGCATGACGAAGACGATGAGATCTATGAGGGAGAGTATCAGGGCATCCCCAGTATGAACCAAGCAAAGGACAGCATCGTGTCAGTGGGGCAGCCCAAGGGAGATGAGTACAAGGACCGGCGGGAGCTGGAATCAGAAAGGAGAGCTGACGAGGAAGAGCTAGCCCAGCAGTATGAGCTGATAATCCAAGAGTGTGGTCATGGTCGTTTTCAGTGGGCCCTTTTCTTCGTCCTGGGCATGGCTCTTATGGCAGATGGTGTAGAGGTGTTTGTCGTTGGCTTCGTGTTACCCAGTGCTGAGACAGACCTCTGCATCCCAAACTCAGGATCTGGATGGCTAGGTGAGTGTGTGGTATCATTGAGACCAACTCTGAAACTGACTTATTTGTTAAGCACAGTTAGCAACATAGAGAATAAATACTTTTCATCTAGAGCACTGCATTTTTTTCTAACAAATTTTTTATTACAAAAAAATTAAGCATACAAAAAAATCAAAATATTTATACAGTGAACACCTGTGTATACCCACCACCTAGATTCTGTAGTTAACATTCACTATATTTTCTTTATCATCTATCCATTCAATTTATTTTTATGCATTTCAAAGTAAGTTAGAGTGTGTTTTAACTTGTATTTTTATCATCGTTGCATTGGTTTCTCCTTTATTAAGTTCTGAAGCTACTCCCTTGGAAGTTAATAATGCTGTTATATTCAACACAGCATTATTTCTAAATACAGAGATCAGTTCTATGAAACTCTGACAACTGTGATTTCAAATTTTATGTGAATACAGTAGTTTAAATATTTTAAGACCCTGATAACTTTAATTTTTTCTATTATCTATGTGTATGTTTGCTTAGATTTTCAATCAGCCTTATTCATAGAATTTTCTATAGTTGATTTTTTATTCTTTTTCAAGGTGTATAACTTTGTGCCCAAACTAGAAAAACTTCATTCTTTATATATTTTAAATCATATAAATATTTAAATTATGTGTGTTAAAAATAATATGACCTCTCTATAAAATATCTATACAGAAGATTTGATTTTTGTTTTGAAGTTACCATGCGCTCAGGTTCATATTTTTACAAAGCTGTAGTTATCACTATCTGAGTTTGTGCAAGGGAAAATAAGTAAGCAAGAAGCACACATGCAGGGAAATATCCCCTCAGCAGTTTAAGGATCCACTGCAAACACTTGATATAGAAAATCAGGAGGATTTCCAAACTGCTCTTGCAAATCCTTCCTCAGAAAACACGCTTATGTGTCTATTAAATCTATGTGTTTCAGAGTCTATGAAAGAAAGTAAGAATACTTAGTATCTATGTTTCCATGGGACTTCTTTAAACTAAAGCTTCAAAAACAAAAGTATACAATTCTTTTTGTGGAAACCTGGTAACTTTATTAAGTAATGTTATTATCATTGATGCTGAGAAATTTTCTGGCTGATTAAAATTAAATGCCATATCTCAACTTGCTCTATGACAACACGAGAGATAATCATGAGTGAGAAAACGATATACATCTTTTTATTCCTTTAACGCTTGTTTCTTTTATATGACCCACTCCTAGTATTTGTTCCTTTATGCTTAGCTAAAAGAAATGGATCCATGAAAGTAGATTGTGTAGGTTGAAGGAGTGGGAGTCAGGAGCATATTTTGCATATTTTCCTGGTACACTCATTTGTGTGTTCCACTATCAAATGCAGACATCACCGTGCTTCAGAGGAGGGTCCTTGGTCATTCATCAAACTGACCATCTCAGCAGATCGGTTTTGCATCTAGCTCTGTATTTCATTTTTGTTTTTTTTCTTTTGGTGAGTAAGTATATCCAACTGTAAGCCTAGACATCAAAATATGTATTGAGATTTTGCTAAAGGAATATATCAGCAGAATGTGTAAAGAAGATAGATCCTTAGAAATATATCCTCATAAATATTTAATAATTACCAGCTTACATTTAGAATAAAAAATAAAAATATTTTAATGTTATGATCCTACCATTTATACTGGGGACACTACAGAAAAATCTAAGCCCAACTTGCCTGTGTACCTTTATCTTCTTGGTACTGTATGAAAGCACAGTATGACATATGGTTATCTTATCAAACTATGCTCTAAACCCAGAAACCCTGGTGATGTTACCCACCCCCAGGTGGCATTTAGAAGTGTAGATAATGCTGCAGCACAATTGGAGCCCAGATATTTTCATCTGTCCATAAATGTTACCTGCTTTAGTGAATTAAAAATGTGTCCCCAGGAGTGTATAGTTTCACTCAATATTGTGAGTCCCCAACAGGAGCATTTTAATGGTTTCATAACTGTGCCTTCCAGACCTGCATTTCAATTAATTATTTTGCCATTGTAATTTCACTCATAATTGCATTCTTACAGAGTCTTTTTAGACAAGCATTTAAATTGTTTTGCCATTTTCATTTCATCAAATAATAGCTTTGTAATATAATTACCACACTAAGTCATAGCAATAGGATCAAAATGCAAGAAAGCAGGATGCATGACCCACGTTCGGTGGCGTTTTGAGAATATAGATTTGCAAAATAATTTCTCATTTGCTACTAAGCATTGTGTCATTTTCCTCAAGGAAGACCAGAAAGAAAAATATGACCCAATTTATGTTTTAATTATTTGGGAGATGGAGCCCCTCTTTGTATCTGCTAAAAGATTGACTTAAAGGTAGCTAAGGGCATACAATGTGTGCCTGTGTGTGTATGGTCTGTGTGTATATATGACATTGTTAATTGGGCCAGAAGAAGTTAGAGTAAATATTTAATTATCTAATGATCTGCTCTTTGGAAGAACAAGGGCAGTCACTTTAAGATAATCTGTTCTCTATTGCTAAAGTCTATTTATTAAGCACTTATTGTGTGTAAAGCACAATATTTTCACAATAATAGGACAAAAAAAGAGAGACAAGGTTTCTCTATCCAAGGAAGTTATAGTCTAATATGGAGAAATCACAAATGGGTAGATTGCCAGTGTAGATACCCAATATCAGTAGCCATAAGACAAATGTAAATAAAGAGACTTCGAGCAGGGAGAACATGTTACAGGGTAAGGCCCTGCCTAAAGCATGGAGAGAAGGAATGGATTTCAGAGCTGCTCCAGAGGTAGAATCAGCAAAGATTTGCTCACTGATTAGCTTGGAGTGGGGAGGAGGGGACTGATTAATGAAATAATGGAAGTTCATTAAATTAAGTAAGACGGAATATAGATTTTAGCAGGAGAGAGAAAGGTGGAAATGTTTGGTTTGAGACCCTCTCATTCTGAGGTCCCTGGGGACAATCATAGAGGCGTGCCAATGGGCTGTTCCCCACATGAGCTGAAATGCCCGGAGATTTGGAGGCCGTCTTGTTTAAGACAACACTGCCAATGACCTTAACCAGGGAGAGAATGGTTTCCTGCTGAATACTATTTATGGAGCTGAGGGTGGAGGAGGAATCATTAGGAGGCAAAGGAGAAGCCAGAGAAAGAGGAACAGTCAGGATGAAGGGAGGTCTGGAAGTTGCTAGAAGAAGGAAGGGATGTATAGCTTTCAGGTGCTGCAGTCTTGCAGTAGAGGCTGAAACCTCTCAGCCTCTCAGTCTCTCAGGCCTGGCAATTAAGAGTTATTGGCTGCTGCAAACAGCTCTTAAGATGAACACAGTGAGCACAATCAACACAAGGAGCCAGACTAGGAAGGTTTTAAGCCTTGGTGTTAAGTGAAGTGAAAATGTGTCTTCCGGATTCCCAGCCCCTGGTCACCAGGCAGGGATTTCCAGGACATCAGGCATTCTTCCCTTCCATTTGCTGTGACTTAGAGTGGATGCTGTGGAAGTGAGCCTTCTCGGGCCACGACTGACTTAGCTTCTGTCCAGTGGTTGTTGAGCGGGGCAGGGTTGGTTCTAAGATTACCCACAGGCGGGAAGGATGTGCAACCATTTCGAGCTCAGCCCTACTCTGACTCTAGCCCATTAGAGCGGAACAAACAGGGTGTGGCACCCCTTCCCTTGCATCAGAGGGATTGGCCTCCTGCTCACTGGCATATTTCCTTCTAAGACCCACCAGCGAAGCAGAGAAATTAATAATTATTGGTTCAACTGCTTTATTGCTGAGGGTTACAAAGATGAGTCATCTTTAGGAACTAAAATATTATCACGGCCAGGTGTTGGCTAATACAAAAAGATGAAAAGCAACATATTCTAACCCAAAATGTACTTTAATAACCAAATCTGAACTAATTAATAGTGAACCATTCTGTTTTTCTTTTATCCTTTACAGAGCAAATGTCAACTGCTACCCCTAATTCCCATATGTGTTGGTAGTTTTCAGGACAGGAGCTTTAGTAGCATAAGCGAGACAGAGCCAGATGACTTTGGGAAGAAACATGAATGTTGTTGAGAAAAATGGAGATAGCAAGAACATTTCATTCGATAGGCATTAACTGAGTACCAACTCTGAGGCAGGCACCCAACAACGTACGTTAAGAGGATAGTCTGATTAGTATGTTGTGATCTTTGTCACTCAGGAACTTTTTTTTTTTAACAATGTGACAAATACACTTGTGATAAATGTTAGTGCTTTATGTGGTTTTTTTTTTTTATTCTATGACAGAGATACTGAATAAAATGCTGTAGGATAGCCGAGGAGGGAACGACTAAGTTTGCCTTTGGGAACTGATGAAAACCCATCTAGGAACTGACATTTAAACAGGGTTTTGAACCATGGTACATGTATACCTATGTAACAAACCTGCACGTTCTGCACATGTATCTCAGAACTTAAAATTTAAAAATAAATAAATAAATAGTATAAACAGGATTTTGATAGCTGAATAAGAGTTTACCAGACAGATAAGAGGAAGAATGGCACTTCAGGAAGATGTTATATTTGCCCAGTAGCCTGGGCTTTGTAGGCAATTATGTGAACTTATGTGTTGCAGAGGTAGTAGTGTTGCAGCTGACAGGTCATGCTGTGGATATATTGGGAAAGACCTTAATGCCAAGGTGGGGGTTGGATTTTATCATTAAATCATTAGACCTGTGTTTTAGAAAGCTACCTCTGGCAGCAGTATGGAGAGAGAATTAGATGGGAGAGAGAGTTAAAATGTCAAATGGACATGGACTTTAAGCCACTTATTTGTGTGACCACTTGCAAGTAATTTAAATTTCTCTGTGCCTCAGTTTTCATATCTGTACATTGGCAATAAGAATATCCAATTAGATTGAGAGAATTAAATGAGATAATGTATGTATAGCTCTTAGCAAAGCATTGACTGTATAGAAAACACTAATAAATGATAGCTGCTATAATAATTAATAGAAGTGTGAATATTAGGAGGCCCAGGGAAAACATGACAAAATTCTGAACTGTATCAGTTAATAGGGTGAGAGAGAGGCATCAGAATTGGAAGTATTTCTGGAAGAGAAATGGAAAAATTTCATGAACAAGAAAGATAAGTAGGTAGTTGAGAATGATAGCCACAGGATTAGGCAGGTACATGGGAGGTAGAGCAGATGGAGAGGCTAATGAAGTCTATTTTGGATGGTGTTAGTCTGCTAGTTAGACTGAAAAGGGAGGTTTAACCAGAGAACACAGCTAAACAGGAGGCAGACAATGACTAATGAAGATATCAGACAGCGTAGCAAGGGGTTAGAGAGTCTTCTGGCCCCCAAATAACTAACAACCAGAAGTAAATTCGTCTGTATGACACTTTTAGATTTTGTAATTTTTTAAAAAAAATAATACAGTCCTCTTGAAAGCTCCCCTTTCTCTTCGGAACCAGTGGACATATTTAAAATTTGGTCTATATGCTCCTCCAGACGTGCTAATTAGATGCGCTTGTTCTATGGAGTCCTCTTTGGAGCTGCAGTGGGAGTGGGGAGGAGTGGTGACGGACACCTTCTGGCATCCCTTCCCTCTGCTTCATCAGAGCAGGCTCAGATTCACCATTTATGTGCGTAAAGGATTCCATAGCTAAACAACAAAATATTTTAACATCTTATCTGGAATATCAGCAACTTCAGCTGTGACACTGGTGTTACAGGTTCAGTGTTGATGAAGTAGTGTTATGAAGTAGCCAGGATGTGTGGGGCATGGCCCAAGGCCCTGAAAGAAAGATTGAGATGAAAAAGGTTTGGCTTCTATTACCAGGGGGAATCATGGTATTTCCCAGCTGTTGGTTCCTTAGTGATTTAGGCAAACGCTGTCATTTTAAAGATGAAGATAGGAGACCTAGAGATTCAGTTGACTTGCCTGATCTGTTAGCTGGGTATTAGCTGAGGCAGACTCTGGAACACATACACCAACTCTTAATCCTGTGTTCCTTTCCAGTTCCCTAACATTGTCAATTAAAGCCCTTTTATTGGGTTCTCCATTCCTGGTGAAAATACACCACTCTGGTATGTCAAGCAACATAAAGGTGATCTGGAAATTCACTTTTTGCTTGTGAAGTCTGATTGAGTAGTCACCTGTTGAACTTGTACACTTTTCTCTGCTTTCCAAAACCTTAATAGATCACCTGTTTTTTTTTTTGTAATTATAAAATGTACATAATGGCAAATATATGGTCACAAACGAGAAATTTGATTGCCTTGGAGAATTAACCTATAAAATTAGCCCATTGTGCAAAGTCATCTTAAAGAGGCAGAGTAGCAGAAAACATAAAGAAAGGGAACGTAAGCCTCATGGAACCAGAGATTTTTGTCTGTTGTTCCCTACTGTATCCTCCTGCCCAGACCAGTGGGTGGTACATAATAGGATCTCAACAAATATTTGTTGAATGAGTGAATAAGTCTCTGAGATCTTTAACACTTTGAAAACTAACTGAAGATATGAACATATCTAAAGTAAGAATGTATTATTTTGAACTGAAACTCGATAGAGGAAGAATACCAAAGAGAAAGTCATACATGCAGATGTCGGCAGTGCCCTTCCAAATAGTGCTCAGGGTTGAGGTGCCCTGACCTAAAGATTTAGCCTATCTATTTTGGGGCCACATATATCCCTATTGTAGGGGAAAATGCACTAGGCATCCTTGGCCTGGAATTAGTGAAGACATGACTCCTGCAGCAAAGACCTCTCATTCTCATTCCATGTTCCAAAGCAACTTGAGGATTTCAAATTCAGCTTTCTCTAGAGCTTGCCATCAGAAATATGCTGGCCAAAGAATGCCGGTTTTCTTGGGAATTCCGTTTTTTATTTTACTTGGCCAACTGGCATTCTGTTTTTTTCTATCAGTCGTGGTGAGCTTGGCCACTGGGAGTCTGCTTCTGAGAGAGATCTGTCCTTAGTGTGCTGACATATCGGGTTTCTGAACATACAAGACCAGGTCCAAACCAGTCTTGCATCCTGGGAGGCCTACTTGGGTGTTCACCTAGGTTTCCTAGAAAAGTATTCCATCTTCATAGATACTATGAAGTTTATTTTTTCTGCTACTCTGTCTCTTTAAGATGATTTTGCACTATGGACTAATTTTATAGTTTAAAATAGAGCATGTTTTCAACCTCTCTTTCTATAGTTTTTGTTTGTTTGTTTGTTTTTTGAGATGGAGTCTCACTCACTCTGTCGCCCAGGCTGGAGGGCAGTGGCACAATCTTGGCTCACTGCAACCTCCGCCTCTTGGGTTCAAGTGGTCCTCCTGCCTCAGCCTCCCAAGTAGCTGGGACCACAGGCACACACATCACCCCTGGCTAATTTATATATTTTTGGTAGAGATGGAGTTTCACTATGTTGGCCAGGCTGGTCTCAAACTCCTGACCTCAGGTGATCCACCCACCTTGGCCTCCCAACGTGCTGGGATTACAGGTGTGAGCCTGTACCTGGCCTCTATAGTTTTTACTTGGATGCTAGAATTCCTTGACATATACAGAATTAATTCCCCCCTGCCCCTTTGCTTTGTTTGCCACTTCTAGAAAGGGTAGTCTCTTTGAGAGAAGACCTGGATAGTTACGACCTGCACCCTTATTCCTTTAGGGATTAACAAAAGAAGAAATATTCTGTTGGGATTTCCTTTAAAACATCTGCAATATTAGCTAGAGTTGATCGGTATATTGGGCGAAAACGGAGATAGACCAGTAACATCAAAGGATTAAAAAGATAGTGCTTTTACATACAACTGGAATTTTACTTTTTTCCATTTTTATAAACTCTTGAAAGTTTTAAAAATATTTCTAAATCATTCTAGAATAAATATAGATATTTACAAATTTGGGACATATTTCTGGATAGAAGTGGAGTCGTGTTTTTGTTTTACTTTGTTTTGCTGTCAGCTGTACCAAGTCAGACTACTTGACTTTCTTCTATCTTCTATCGGTAGCTGGAATGTCCACTCAGCCAAAATTTATTGAGTATCTACTATGTGACAAGCACTGTTTAGACTCTAGAAATATAATAGCAAATAAAACAAAATATCTCTAGTAGACCTTGAGCATGTTTTCAACCTCTCTTTCTACAGTTTTTGCTTGTATGCCGGAATTCCTTGAAATACACATAATTCATTCCCCCCATACCCCTTTGCTTTGTTTGCCACTTCTAGAAAGGGTAGTTTCTTGAGAGAAGACCTGGATAGTTATGACCTGCACCCTTATTCCTTTAGGGATTAACAAAAGAAGAAATATTCTGTTGGGCTTTTTAGCCGCTTTATTGAGATATATCTGCGTCTGAAAACAACCAGCTTCAAGCTTCTGAGATTTCCCTTTGCTAGTTTCATCGACTGTTGTTTTCCACAAGACTGCAGGCGGAGTGCCGTGACCAGCTCACAGTGCACTAAACCAGTCGTTAGAGTGTGTCTAACCCCTGCTCAGTGCTGCTGGGTAGACGAGCACATCCAAGCTGATGACAAACAGCGACACAGAGCTTTTCCTCTTTTGACTTTATTCCAGATTTTTGATGATGTGGCATCTGAGTGTGGCCTAAATTTTAAGATCCATTAAGCTTTTTTTCCTAAAAGTGTACACTGCAGACTTCAGGATCGGCAGCTCTGTACCCTACCCAATCTCTTTGTCCTCAGCATCCAAGTCCGTATCTCTCATGGAACTTTATTCTTTCCCTCTGGCTCTGTTTAGCCTCTCAGGCATCACAGTGATCCTAATTGGAATTAAAAAGTTATTGGCTCATAGAGCACATCCTGTCTACCAACACTAGCAAAATCTTATTTGGATTCATTATTGCAAAATTGGAAAAGAAGATTCAATAATTTGTCGCCATTATGGTCCTGGATCTTATTTCCTCTTGCCTTTCAAATTCTCCTGGGAAGAGAGAGGCTTCTGACATCAGAGCAGAGTTGGACCAAGCAGCCTGAAAAGACTCCTTCATCCAAAGAGTCGGATTGACTTTCACAGGACAGGAAATGAACAAAAACGCCCTGTCTTATTCCTGAAACTTGCCAATAAGTAGCATTCTAGGACAGTGAGAGTTTGATAGGAAAATATCCCTCTGCCACCCTGAGGGTCATTGAGTGTTTCCATAACACAGCTCTGAACCTGCGGGCAGATTTCTCTATTCCTGCACTCTGAATTCCTATATCCCTATATCCTAGAACACTCTAGGATGAGGATTCTGATAGGAATCCTCACTAACACTGACACTCACCTTACATATATCTATCCAGTCTGGGACTCTACCTAAAGTCACTGGAGAACTTGCTGATGTATTTTCAGGTTGGACAATTTGTTCATGTGGACTTCGTTTTAAATAAGGCAATTGAAGCCTAGCATGGTGGCTCACACCTGTAATCCCAGCACTTTGGGAGGCCAAGGCGGTCAAATCACTTGAGGTCAGGAGTTCAAGACCAGCCTGGCCAACATGGTGAAACCCCATCTCTACCAAAAATACAAATATTATCCAGGCATGGTGGTGTGTACCTGTAGTCCCAGCTCCTCTGGAGACTAAGGCAGGAGAATCACTTGAACCCTAGAGGTGGTGGTTGCACTGAGCCAAGATTGTGCCACTGCACTCCAGCCTGGACGACAGTGCGAGAGTCCATCTCAGAAAAAAAATTAAAATTTAAAATATTAAAAATTAAAAAGCAAGTAAATAAGGCAATTGAATTGTTAATCATCTAATAATTGGATCAAGTCAAATACAAATAACACAGACTCAGAGGTTTGATTTCAGATTGTTAATAATGCAGTTCTACCCTTTCATGTGAAATCTAAGTATTCTCACATAAACAAGAACAAGGGCCTTTAAATGGCCTGAGCTTCCTGCTGAACACATCGGCGTGAGAAACTGTTCATCACATTCATCTTAATGGATTCATCTGATAAATTACTGATTAAGTACTTCTAACAAACATATTTGCAAACCAACATTTTTACCTTAAATTTAGAAATTTGTTTTTGGCCCGTAAGATTGTGAGAGACAAAGTAAAAGAAGTAAATGGGCGTAGTTCTTACCTTTAATTTCAAAATTGAGGTCTCTAATCAAATTGAAAACGATGAGGAAACGAGTTTTTCCAATTAAAAATTTTTTTACTCTAAGGAATTTGCCTTAAAAATAGAATTTAATGATCTCTAAATTATTTTCACATCTCTCTGTTTTGATCCTGTTTAATGTGCTTATAATCATAACTGCAATTATTGTGTAAATACAGTTTAGTTCATCTTTACTCACTTCACATTATTTCACATAAAGATTTTGGAGAATCAATATAGTTTATTGTGAGCGTTAGTGAGTATATGGCCATTCATAATTCACTGTTACAGCACCTCGCTTATCCATCCTGTTACTGAGCATTTGAATGTATCCAGTTCTTTGCTTATTCTACAAAAATAATGCTCCAATTAATGACATCATTAAAATTACTATTTTGTTTGGGACATTTAGTTGGCATGTTTTTCCCAAAGCAGAAATGAAAGTTACTAAGAGTATATGATATTTTAATTTCTTTTTCAAAAACATTAACATAAGTAATACTGAAAGAAGAAAATAGTATGACAAATAATAAATGAAGTTGGAAATGCCAGACAACACAGGCCCAGGGAACAGTCAAGGCTGAGTAGGAAGTCCTTTGCATATTCTTCAAATATGGTATCTCTTCAACTTTTTCTTAAGGAAATTGGTTGCAGTGATGATGATGAAAAGGCATTAGTGTGCCCTGGGGAAAACATTAGTGGTCAGACGAGGAGACGCAGAGAGAGGATAAAGGGTGTCCCATCTTAGGTGCTTACCCTCCAAACAATGAAGTAGCCCCTAATCCCTTACCCCAGAAGTGAGCTCATTCTCCCATGTCCAACTCTAGGCTGGCATTTCTCAACAGCAGCCCTAGTGACAAGGACAAGTCTGTGCTGTGTGACACTGTCCCACACATTGCAGGATGTTAACCAGCTATGGCCTCTGGCCACCAAATGTGAGCAGTGCTTCCCAGGCATCGCTTAAAACATGTTCTCACCACACTCCAGACAAGACCTCTCAAATACAATTTCTACATGACCCCCAGGAAGCAATAGGGTCCAGGGCTTAGGCTCTGGTGGTGGCATTATTACCACAGCAGCAGTGGAGACTGTAGTTCAGTGTGGGGGAAACAGAAGGATTGTCTCTTGTGCTGCCTTTCTGCCCTCCCAGGAGTGATTCTGTGTCTTTTAGGATTGCAGTTTTAGTATCAAGGATCTTCTACCGATCCTGACAATGGTCTTGAATCTTTTCCTAACTAATATGTATTGGAAAACCAAGGCGGTCTTCAACTGAGCCATTCTTGGAGTTGTAGAGCTTAGAGAGGAAAGGTGATTTAGTGATCACAGAATCAAACATCCTGAATTTGAAGAAGATAAAAACTGAAGGCAAATAAGAAGGAAATGACTCGCATAGAGGCACGTGCCATTACCAGGGAGGTAGGAACGAAAACTTGGTGTGCCTAATTTTCAGACTGGGATTTTCTTCATCCAAAAAGTGCACAATCTCAGATGGTGGTGGTAGTTACACAGCAATGTGAATGTACATCACATCACAGTAAGATGATAATTGTGTTCTGTGTATTTCATATAATAGAAAACGCAGTGTTCCTATGCATTCGGGAATGAAGAGCTATTTCTCAATATTAAAATATTGCTTATTTCTGACACTAAATTAATTTTTTCTCTGTCAAGCCTGAGCCTGGAAACAGTGAAGCTGACAGCTGAGAAACTGCTGAAACCCTAATGAAAGCACTTTCCAGAGCCAACTTACATTGTGGGCTGCCATGTACAATTGCACAGGTTGTGACCTGCATAAAAGGACCTGGGCTTGTGTAAGGAGTGCATTTGGAATCCAGCCCTTTCACTCGCCAAGCCATTCATCTTGGTTTAGGGCTGCTTCTGCTTATCTTGAGGAAAGGATGATCTTTGCTAATTCCTCTTCCTTGAGGGAGCTCCTTTTTGTAATTCATCCACCCAGATAAATCCGCCTTTTCCCAATTCACGTAGAAGTGTCTTCTGTCCCAGGAGGCTCTGTTACTTGATGATTAACTTTAGATAGTGGGGAACCCGAGGAGATACAAAAGGAGAAGGGAGATAAGAAACCATGACCTTACCCTTCCAAGAACTGATGACAGATGCAGAATATTCAGAAGATGAGAATCGTTTAAAGGGAAAACATGACTAAAGTGCAAATATAATTTGGTAAACATTCATATAAGCAATTACACTTGTGGATATATGTACAGTCAGATTAACTTTTTTTTTAGCAAATCATGTGTTTAATTATCTTAAAATATTTGGGAAATGCTGATAAATGAGGGAATTTTGAGTTTGTAAGTACCCTGCATGTTAATGACCCAGCATGATAGAATTGGAGAGAATGGACTGTCTTCTGTAGCTGAGCACCAGGCCCATGAGAAGAGCTCACGCAGAGAGAACTAAGCTACAGCCACCAGGGATTTTGTGGGGAAGATTACCTCCATGCTGGGAGGGGCCCGTGCAGTTTGCCTCACTATAGCTCCCCTCTCCATGAGTACCTGGGAGAGCAATTCTGTTTAGGTACATAGCAGAGGAGCAAGCTCCTAGAGCAAAAGTTAAAGGGGCTGCTTAATGTTCAGTGTGCACTTTGTGAGGTTAGGCAGGTAAGAAATTAAAGTTGGAAGCTGCTCTACTTAGTATGGGGTGTCAGTAGGGTACTTCAGAGTAGGTACCAGAGCATATCTTTCTTCTAAAACACTAAGATTTTGTTGTCATTCAGAGAAACAAGCATTTGTGGAATATTTTTATAGTACTTGAATGGCCAAAGATCAATACACAGAATAAATTACAGTCCTCGTGGCGTTTAGTATTTACATTTAGATAATTATGATGTCCAAAGAGAAGAGAAAGAGATGCTTTAAGTCATTACCAAAAATATCTTAGTCCTTGAGAGGGATTTGCTGAACCAAAACGAGAATGAAGTCTGTGTCCCCTTTTCTGCAAAGAAGCTGACACCACATGATGCAAAGGTCTGCCCTTAACCCAGTTAATATGAACATGACATGGCACCAAGGAGGGGCGAGAATCGACAGGCAGAGTTCAAGTTTTCAGCTCCCAAGCAAGGTCTTTGAGTGGAGGTGGGAGGGGTCCTTTTACCCTTTCCTAATGACGACATGAAACCAAATCTACCCAAGAGGCCCCTCCTCTCCTCCTGGGAGATGGTGGTGCCATTGTCCAGATAGGTGGGACATATTTGGGAGAGATTTTGGGAACACAGTTTCACCTTCACATTTAAGAATCCAGTTTACTCCTGCGGCCTTGTTTGAACTCTCCTCCCAAAACTCTAATTACATGTTGCCATCCTTGCCTTCTGTAGGCTCATTTCAATTGGTATAGGAAAGATATTTCTACCACACACAAAAAACTTCTTCTCCTAGGGGTTCATGTGGAAATGAAAACACAATGTGTTCCACTCCACGTGAAAAGCAAGGCTGCTATTTCTGCCGCACAGTGCTTCCTGACAAGGACGAAGCTGAAGTGTCATGAAGCTACTCACCTGGAGGTGGCATCAGCAGGTCCTGCCTCTTAAGTCAGACAGGGCAAGAGCAGCCGCGTGGGTGTTACAGGAAAGGTCCTGATCCAGACCCCTAGAGAGAGTTCTTGGAGCTCACGCAAGTAAGAATTCAGGGCAACCCACAGTAAAAGCAAGTTTATGAAGAAAGTAAAGGAATAAAAGAATGGCTACTCCATAGAGCAGCCCCAAGGGCTTCTGGTTGCCCATTTTTACGGTTATTTCTTGATGATATGCTAAACAAGGGGTGGATTATTCATGCCTCCCCTTTCTAGACCACATAGAGTAACTTCCTGACATTGCCATGGCACTTGTAAACTGTCATGGCGCTGGTGGGCGTGTAGCACTGAGGATGACCAGAGGTCACTCTTGTCGCCATCTTGGTTTTGGTGGCTTTTGGCCAGTTTCTTTATTTACTGCAACCTGTTTTATCAGCAGGGTCTTTATGACCTGGGTTTTGTGCCGACCTCCTATCTCATCCTGTGTCTTAAAATGCCTTATCCATCTGGGAATGCAGCCCAGTAGATCTCAGCCTCATTTTACCCAGCTCCTATTCGAGACTGAGTTGCTCTGGTTCAAACACTTCTGACACGGGGGGCTCATGACATCAGGACTGGAAAGAAGGATAATAAAGGAACCAGATAAAAGAAGCAAAAGTGAAAGAAAACAAAAATACCAAATGAAAAATAACAAAAATGTTTTAAAAAGGAAAAAATTAAGTGCTAACTAATGCCCCAACATGAAACTGGAAAACATGGTAGTAAGTGAAATGCGCCAGACACAAAGGGACAAATATTGTCTATGAATTATCTAGAATGGGCAAACTCATGGAGATGGAGACTGGATCTGAATTACCAGGGACTCTTGTAGAATTACTCAGGGCTCCACCTAAGGGAGAGGGGAATGGAAAGGTACAGTGAGAACAGCTGTAGGTCTAGGGTGATGAGGAAGTTTTGGACATAGATAATGGTGATGATTGGCAACAATGTGAATGTAACCAATACCATTGAATTGTCCACTAAAAATAATTAGAATGGAAAATCTTATATGCTACATAAATTTTAACAGAATACAAAAAGAAAAACTTAGAAGTCCTTTTGGAGGTGAGTGGGTGCTCCTAGCCACACTCAGAGGTAGGGACGGCTCACCCTTTTCCTGTGTTTGAGGAGGTCCTGGGGCTGGCGGTGCATCCTGTGTGGATATGTAGAGGTAGGTATGTCCTAACAGGGCGGCCTTCTCTACTCTGTGTCTTAAAGTTTCACAGGAATCAGGATGCGTATGTGGCCCCAATTCTGTGTCCGTGGCAGCTGTTCCTGTAGCTTTCTTCCTGATGGGTCCAGAGCACTTCAGCATGGAGTTTGCCATAACAGCCTGTCCTCTGTCTGGACTGCTGAATTTCTTTTGAGCTACCTGGAGAATCTGAGAGTAGAGGTTGGGACTTGGCTGGGACTGAATTAGCCTACTTGGAAATCAGAGGGGAACAAGTGTGCAACCTAAAACATTCTGTAGGTCATTTGTAGTTCACCTGCAGTCAGATAAAATAAGCATTAGATTAAAAAATGTGACTTCATTTATGTAACTTTTTTGACAAGATATTTACGTAAATAAGCTTACCTCTACAAGAGTCAAAGCTCTTTTTGCTTAAGCTTATTTTTTAAATGGAAATCAGAAATGTTGTATATATTCTTTTTGAAATTTATCATACATAATTTAAATGCATCCTGATGATTCAGGGTATCTATTTTTATTTTTTATGTAATACATTTATTTCCTATACACCTTTCTGTCATATTGTTATTGCTGCCATTTTAACTGCCCCAAATTCACTCCTTGATGTTTCTGTGCTGTGGTTTAGGATTCTAAATGAAGAGAATAGTTAATAATTACATATTAAATAAGAGCAAATAGCTATGGAGTCAGTACTTGGCTTTACAACTGAGCTTTGGGCCAGATAGTTGGGGTGTCCAGAAACCAAGTTCAAGGTTCTGGAAGAGTGGGCTAAGGACACTGGAAATTTGGCTTTTGATATGTAACTATCATCTTTTTTTTTTTTTTTTTTCAGACTGCAAATAGCTCTCTGCAAATAAGGCCAGTGCTCAATTGTGCACCAGTTAGAAAAGTCAAGTGGCTGGCTTAAATTATTTTTTTTGTGTCTGGCCAGGGTATAAATACTTTAAGAGTTTAGAATTAATACAAAACAGATTTAAGATTTAAAAATTTTAACTCCCTATTCTTTGTGATATGGTCACCAGCGATGACTATTCCTTTCATCCTCTGGACTTTCCTTTTTTTCTCTTTAGAGACAGAATTTCACTCTGTTGTCAGGCTGGAGTACAGTGTTGCAATCACTGCTCACTGTAGCCTCAACCTCCTGCGCTCTGCCTCCTGAGTAGCTGGGACTCCTGAGTAGCTGTGCACACCACCATGCCTGGCTAATTTCTTTTTAAATTTTTTGTAGAGTCAGAGTCTCACTATGTTGCCCAGGCTGGTCTTGAACTCCTGGGCTCAAATGATCCTCCTACCTTGGCTTCCCAAAGTGTTGGGATTATAGGCATAAGCCACCACGCCCAGGCTCTAGCCTCCCTTTCTAATGGGTCTTGTGATAGAGACTTTTGTCCCCACTGCCAACTTGCAATTGTTGTTCTGACCATTCCTCAGAGAAAGAGGGTGGAGGGTTTGGGTCACATCTAGTCTTGGCTAGTTAGTATATAGATTGATTTAAACATCTTTGGATGGCATTCAAAACTCTGCACAATTTAAGCCTATTTTTCTAGTCTTAAACTGCCACTCACTATCCTCTCCAAGATATTCCAAGGTCAGGAGTAGTTAGGGTCGCTAGACGCTTATATTAAAAAATTATTTGTTGTTGATCTGAAATTCAAATGTAACTGGGCAATCCTACCACTAGTGTTGATGGCCACAGGAGGGAGGAGAGACTAGAGTTTGGTTCTTGCCTTCTGTATAGCAAGCATGGTCATATCAGTCATATTAAGTTCATTATCTCATTTAATCAGAATCACATCCAATCTCAGACCTTCTGAAACAGTGCTAGGCGTGGAGCCTGGGAAACTGTGTGTCTGTCTTACAAGCATTCCAAGTGATTTCTATTCAAAGGGAGTTTCAGAAACACCATGACCTAGACCAGTGCCCCCCAAAATCAATGTGCATGCAGATCACCTGTGTTAGAGTTGAAGTGCAGGTTTCAATACTGCAGACCTGGAGTGGGGCCTCGGGTTCTGCATGCTGACCGCCTCCCATGAGACGCTGAGGCTGCTGGTTGCAAACCCCACTTGGAGTGGTGCTGTCCTGAGCCTCCCAGCCGAGAAGCAGCAGCTCCCCCAGCAGTTGTGATAATGAAGATTATAAATGATGTTATGTTTTTAAATAATCAGAGGTGGGATATATGTGGAAGTATTTGTCTTATTCACCAAAATACAGTAACATCTATGTCTGAAGGGTGAAGTTTTGTGTGCCATTTTTGAGGAAACTTTTTTTTTAAGAGTAAATGTTTTATCCACAGCTGAGAGATGCACATTTTTTTCTCTACTAAGTGAATATTGGCTTATTTATGCTGGTCTGTCTTTCTTATACACAGTTGGGGGACATCTGTCCCTAATCACATTTACAGCTTCAAATCCCAGAATGAACTCCAGATGTGCAGGGCATAATGTGATTCCACTTTGCAGAAATAGTTTCTCGGTGCCAGAGTCATGGTGATAAAGTTATAATGTGACTCCTTCAGTTTTCTTCCCCTCCTAGGTGCATGAAATTAAATGGTTTTACTGAGAGTAATTTAGTTTACTCAGCAGAATCTAGTTAGATCAGAAATATTAAAGTTCTGTGTCAAAGAACTTACAGAAAATCGGAAGAGTTAACCAAACTGCCCACAAAGACAAAAGGAAGTCCTGCAGAATCACTTTAGCTGCAGAATCACCTTAGCCATAAACAGGCACACCCAATTGGAGACAGGTTATATAGGTGACAAGTGGTCAGCTTCTCAGTGCCCTTTATCTGTTGATGTAATGTCTATTTTTCTAACCTCTAATGAGTAGAGGTTACATTGGAGATGTCTTTGTGGAATATCACCTTTCAAAATTTAGCAGTTCTCACACAGAAAGCACACCAGCAATGGCATATCCATTCATCTGTTAATTCATCCAATTCTTTTTTTTTTTTTGAGACCAGGTGTCACTCTGTTGCACAGGCTGGTGTCCAGTGGCATAATCAGAGCTCACTGCAGTTTTGACCTCCCAGGCTCAAGTGATCCTCCCACCTTAGCCTCCTGAGTAGTTGGGACCACAGACATGCACCACTGCACCTGGCTAATTTTTTTATTTTTTGTGTGTGGAGATGGGGGCCTCACTTCATTGCCCACGTTGGTCTCAAACTCCTGGCCTCAGGCAATCCTCCCACTGCAGCCTCAAAAAGTAGTAGAATTACAGGCTTGAAACATGGTGCTCAGCCTATTTATCAAATTCTTACCAAGTCAGTGCAAGCCACTGCAGTCTACTGTGTGGCAAATACAGAGATCAACCAGATACAAACTGCACAAGACACTTGTCGTCAGAGTGATACCGGAAGCAGAGGACTGAGAGACTCATTCTGTTTGAGGGAGGAGTGGATTTTTAAAAAGGCTTTCAGGAGACTGTGGTATTTGAGCCAGGCTTGAAGTTATGGATAGAATTTGGACTTGCAAAGATGGAGCTGGGGAAGTGATGTTTCTGAAATAACGAATTGAGCAAAGGCACAAAGGCACGGGAATCTTGGATGGAGCATTGTGAATAGATTACAGTTCCAGTCTGTTGAAGTGGAACATGCTTACAGGAAAGCAACTGGAAACGTGGGTGGGACCTACCTGTTGTTGGAGAGCTTGAAACGAATTTATTTTGGTGCCAGTGGGGAGTGGTTGATGTGTGAGAAGCAGAAGAATGACATGGTGAAATGTCATTTGGTAGACTGCTGTGTGTGGAATGGATTGGACAGGTGCAAACTTGAGACAGGAATTAGCTGAGGCGTATCTGAAATAGTCTAGCCTTCAGGTGAGAGGGCCTGACTATGGGTGATGGAGAGGAGAAGGTGTTTATGGGCAAATTCCTGAACCTAAACAACCATGAGCTATGGGTGCAGTGGGAAGGACCATGTCATATGGTACTGGGACCTCCAGCCCAGGTGTTATGCCTTAATACGAGATTGGAGTTCTAAGGTTGGCGGGGAGGTGGGAGAGCCCACGTGTATGAAGGAAGATGCGTTCGGTTATCCTGAACTGTAAGAGCAAGAATTGAGTGTGTCTTCTTCACACAGTGCCTTTAGCAGAGCCTGGGTGGCAAGTGGTGCCCAGTGAATCTTTGTTGAAGTTGAAATGCCATCCAGGCTGCTAAGGAAGCTGTCCAGGAAAGCAACTGGAAGTGGCTCCTGGGGCTTCATGGGGAACCTAGCCCTAGAGGTGGACATTTGGGCGATCTTGGAACAGAGGTGCAACAGAGCCCTCCGGAAAGAGAGGGAGCTACAGACGGATCTTTAGCGATGCCTTAGCGGGTGAGAGAAGTCCTAAAATAAGTGGTTTGAATGTAGGGAATGTCTTAGTTGCCTGGAGGCCAAGAGCAAAAAGGATTTCAGAAAGGAGTAAGTAGGCACAACAGATGAGCGCTTCTGAGGGCTAGGGCTGAGAGAAGGGCATGGTGGGGGTGTGGCAATGGCCGTGAGTGCTTCTGAGGGGACGGGACGAGAGGAGGACACAGGCAGTGGCTGTGAGAAGACTGTTCTGGAGGTGGCAGCAACAGACGTCAGACGAATCACTTGATTTGGTTTAAATGTAGAATTTTAAAGGAAAGGAAACAAATCAGTGTTTAAACATTGGCTACAAGATACTTTGATATATTTTTTAGATAATACTTCGAATAACACAAGTATACTATAGACTAGAGCAGCTGAAAAAATATTAGTCATCTTCTGCAAGAGAAAATTTCCATCTTTGTAGCCATTTGGGTCATGAAGTGCCAGTAAGCGCATCCAGGGTGTGTATTTATAAGAGCTACATTGGCAAAATAGGAGAGGACTGTGTCTGCTGCTGCTATCTCATTTCATTCATTTTTCCAAATTGAAAACTGTGTCAGTTACAGGTACCTCTGGATTTAACAATAAAACGAACTTTGCTGAAATGTTTGCATGTAGGTAGTCAAATAGCAATTATAAAGTGGAACAGAATCGCCCAGGGCAGGGCTGTGGTGGGAAGGCAGCTACCAGCTGATCACGCCCTCTTTGGGTCTGAGCTGACTAAAGTCAGAGGATCCTCTAACACGGCACACTACAACTTTGCCCTGTGGGTTTCTGCTGGATCAGTAAAGAATTCTCCTGTCCCCCAGCCCCTCCCAACACTGACCACACTAGCCTTATAAGGTAGGGATGTAGGCAGTTTTGTGGCTGATATTAATGTGATGTTTACCCCTGTAGACTGATACTGCACATCACATGGAGTGTGGGACCACAAATCATATTTTCTCCACCAAAAGGCAATGAATTATTTCTCCAGAGATGCCATCATTTCCTCCTCAAAGAGAAATAAATTATATAGCTACTATATGGGAGTAATACACCCTGGATGGATCCCTCTGAGGCCTGAAGCCTAGAAGAGAACCCAGGAAAGGCCAAGGTACTGCCAAATTCTCCCCAGCCTGGGAAGGTTGCTTCCTCCAGACTCTCCGGGGCGTCTTGAGCTACTCCTTTTTGGTAGGGACCCCCAGCTCTCTCCCCAGCTCAGAGGTTGAAAGGAGTTCCTAGGAACGGCCTCTTTCCCTGAGCTTCCTCTCATCATAGAGGACCGACTTGAGTCTACTGGGAGCTAAGTTGGTAGGCTGAGCCCAATAAAACACTGACCACCCACCCTTCCTGACATTGTACCTTCCCTGGGCCTGGGCAACTCAGCATCCTTCTGATGTCTCTCGGCTCTCCCAATGTTCCTCCTGTAGTTTTCTCTCTGTCTCCTAAAGAGGGCCTTCCCAAGAGTTGGCCCTTAGTGCTTTGTTGTCTCTCTGGGTTTTGTGACTCCAGTTGCCTTTCTTTACTTAGTCATCCAGCAAATACTTATTTCATGTTTACCTCTGTACAGGTTTCAGACGAGGTGACGGAGTTGCAAAGCCATGATCCCTGCTCCTGAGAGCTTACAGGCCAAAGGGGGACACAGACGATTAACAAAGTAGGGCACCTAATTTCTACAGATGCTATACCGAGGAGATTCGAAAGAAGGGATGGTTAGTGCTCTCAGAGGGCAAGGGCAGGCCTGGAGAGATTAGGTAGAGGCAATCTTAGACTTTTCTGATGATTTCCAGGCTGGTGGCTTCAAATGTTTTGTTAGATATTTCCATTAGGTTGTGCAGAAAACAAGCACAGAATGGACAAAGGCTTGGAGGCAGAGCTGGACTTGAATCCTAGATCTATTGGTTAAGAGTTGACAGCTCTGTAACAAGGAAATGGATAGTATTCTTTATCTTGCAGAATAAAAAATACTGTTATCATCACTTTTCCAGAGCGTCTCATCCTTAGTCCCTAACCTAGGGGTGTCAGCATGCAGACAAGGAGCAAGGTCAAGACCGTGAGAGACTCCATCAGTGACCTGTTAGTAGTCATGGACTACAAAGTAAAGGAAGGGTGAATACAAAAACTGTCACCTTAGAGAGGTGCTGTCAGGATTGGTGACAATGTACAAAAAGCATCTAGTACTAGAACAGTACTAATCAGTACATCTCCCACTCATTGTCAGCCTGCTTCCAGAGAGCCAAGTGACTCACCTTCCAAAAACACACCGTTCTCTCCTTTTTTCTTCCATAGCTGTCAGTACTAACGGTGTCCTCAAGGATCACTCAACTTTAGTGTCTGCCTTCTCTGTCTTTTGTTCCCTTCATATTCCCTTGCCTTCTCTTTCTGTTAGTGTATGAAACCAGTGATAGCCTGATTTAATATAAGGGAAGATGATGACCATGGGGGCCACTGGGAGCCACAGATTTAAGAGCTCTTAGACATTCATTGTTTGAAATGGTATTTCCCTAGAAGAAATTTGTGCATTTATTCAATGAGGATGGAATCACTGGGTGGTATCCAGCATCTGTCTCAAAGCTCATCATCCCGAGTGCTATCCTTCATCATACTCCAGACCACACACAGCAGCATGCATAGCAGTATTTGTACTCTGCAGATTCTGTAGACACCTGGAACCCTTAAGAGTAGATGTGAATGTTTCACTTTCACCATGATAGCATGAGTTCTGTGGACCTGCTCCACAGAAAAACTGAAAATTGGTAAAGAACATAAAACTAACCACTTAAAGTATCTGGAAATGGCCTGTAAACCAAAAAGTATCTAAGACAGATCCTGATCAGTTTCAAGATTTATTTGCCAAGGTTAAGGATGCACCCGGGAAAAAGGAACACAAAACCACAGGAACAATCTGTGATCCATGCTTTTTTCCAAAGAGGGGTTTGGGACTTCTATATTTAAAGGGGAAAAGAGCAGCTAGTAGGGGAAAGAGGAAAGAGAAAAATAAAAGAGGAGGGTATATAAAAGAGGAGAGTAGTTGCATTCCTTTGAGTCTTTGATCAGCATTC
>PVKP010031284.1:0-27094 GCA_004027715.1 Plecturocebus donacophilus | reverse complement strand
TTGCCTCCGAGGCCTCTGTTCTGTTCCATTGGTCTATATCTCTGTTTTGGTACCAGTACCATGCTGTTTTTATTACTGTTGCCTTGTAGTATAGTTTGAAGTCTGGTGGTGTGATGCCTCCTGCTTTGTTCTTTTTGCTTAGAATTGACTTGGCTATGCAGGCTCTCTTTTGGTTCCATATGAAGTTTAAGGTGTTTTTCTTCCAGTTCTGTGAAGAAGGTCATTGGTAGCTTGATGGGGATAGCGTTGAATCTGTAAATTACTTTGGGCAGTATGGCCATTTTCACAATATTGATTCTTCCTAACCATGAACATGGAATGTTTCTCCATCTGTTTGTGTCCTCTCTTATTTCGTTGAGCAGTGGTTTGTAGTTCTCCTTGAAGAGGTCCTTTACGTTCCTTGTTAATTGTATTCCTAGGTATTTTATTCTCTTTGTAGCAATTGTGAATGGGAGTTTGTTCTTGATTTGGCTCTCTTTAAGTCTGTTATTGGTGTATAGGAATGCTTGTGATTTTTGCACATTGATTTTGTATCCTGAGACTTTGCTGAAGTTGCTTATCAGTTTTAGGAGATTTTGGGCTAAGATGGTGGAGTCTTCTAGATACACATTCATGTTATCTACAAATAGAGACAATTTGACTTCCTCCTTTCCTATTTGAATACTCTTTATTTCTTTTTCTTGCCTGATTGCTCGGCTAGAAGTTCCAGTACTGTATTGAATAGGAGTGGTGAGAGAGGGCATCCTTGTCTAGTGCCAGATTTAAAAGGGAATGCTTCCAGTTTTTGCCCGTTCAGTATGATATTGGCTGTTGGTTTGTCATAAATAGCTTTTATTATTTTGAGATACTTTCCATCAATACCTAGTTTATTGAGGGTTTTTAGCATAAAGGGCCGTTGAATTTTGTCAAAGGCCTTCTCTGCATCTATTGAGATAATCATGTGGTTTTTGTATTTGGTTCTGTTTGTGTGGTGAATTACATTTATAGACTTGCGTATGTTGAACCAGCCTTGCATCCCTGGGATGAATCCTACTTGATCATGGTGGATAAGCGTTTTGATGTGCTGTTGCAATCGGCTTATCAATATTTTATTGAAGATTTTTGCATCTATGTTCATCATGGATATTGGCCTGAAGTTTTCTTTTCTTGTTGAGTCTCTTCTGGGTTTTGGTATCAGGATGATGTTGATCTCATAAAATGATTTGGGAAGGATTCCCTCATTTTGGATTATTTGGAATAGTTTCAGAAGGAATGGTACCAGCTCCTCTTTGTATGTCTGGTAGAATTCGGCTGTGAACCCATCTGGACCTGGGCTTTTTTTGGGTGGTAGGCTATTAATTGCTGTGTCAATTTCAGACCTTATTTTTGGTCTATTCAGGGTTTCGAGTTCTTCCTGGTTTAGGCTTGGGAGGAGGTAAGTGTCCAGGAATTTATCCATTTCTTCCAGGTTTACTAGTTTATGTGCATAGAGTTGTTTGTAATAATCTCTGATGATGGTTTGAATTTCTGTGGAATCTGTGGTGATATCCCCTTTATCATTTTTTATTGCATCTATTTGGTTATTCTCTTTTCTTTTTTATTATTCTGGCTAGTGGTCTGTCTATTTTGTTGACCTTTTCAAAAAACCAGCTCTTGGATTTATTGATTTTTTTGAAGGGTTTTTTGTGTCTCTATCTCCTTCCGTTCTGCTCTAATCTTAGTTATTTCTTGTCTTCTGCTAGGTTTTGAGTTTTTTTGATCTTGCTCCTCTAGCTCTTTCAATTTTGACGATAGGGTGTCAATTTTAGATCTCTCCTTACTTCTCATGTGGGCACTTGTTGCTATATATTTTCCTCTAAAGACTGCTTTAAATGTGTCCCAGAGATTTTGGTATGTTGTGTCTTCATTCTCGCTGGTTTCGAAGAACATCTTTATTTCTGCCTTTATTTCTTTGTTTATACAGTCAACATTCAAGAGCCAGTTGTTCAGTTTCCATGAAGCTGTGTGGTTCTGAGTTAGTTTCTGAATTCTGAGTTCTAACTTGATTGCACTGTGGCCTGAGAGACTGTTTGTTATGATTTCCGTTCTTTTGCATTTGCTGAGGAGTGATTTACTTTCAAGTATGTGGTCAATTTTAGAGTAGGTGTGATGTGGTGCTGAGAAGAATGTATATTCTGTGGATTTGGGGTGGAGAGTTCTGTAAATGTCTATTAGGTTTGCTTGTTCCAGGTCTGAGTTCAAGTACTGGATATCCTTGTTAATTTTCTGTCTGGTTGATCTGTCAAATATTGACAATGGGGTGTTAAAGTCTCCCACTATTATTGTGTGGGAGTCTAAGTCTCTTTGTAAGTCATTAAAAACTTGCCTTATGTATCTGGGTGCTCCTGTATTGGGTGTGTATATATTTAGGATCATTAGCTCTTCTTGTTGCATTGATCCTTTTACCATTATGTAATGCCCTTCTTTGTCTCTTTTGATCTTTGTTGGTTTGAAGTCTGTTTTATCAGAGACGAGAATTTCAACTCCTGCTTTTTTTTTTCCCCTCTCCATTTGCTTGGTAAATCTTCCTCCATCCCTTTATTTTGAGCCTTTTTATATCCTTGCATATGAGATGGGTTTCCTGGATACAGCACACTGATGGATTTTGGCTTTTTATCCAATTTGCCAGTCTGTGTCTTTTGATTGGGGCATTTAGTCCATTTACATTTAGGGTTAATATTGTTATGTGTCAATTTTGATGCCTGCTGGCTGTTTTGCCCATTAGTTGATGCAGATTCTTC
Source organism: Plecturocebus donacophilus (assembly GCA_004027715.1). Taxonomy (NCBI): domain Eukaryota; kingdom Metazoa; phylum Chordata; class Mammalia; order Primates; family Pitheciidae; genus Plecturocebus; species Plecturocebus donacophilus. The sequence goes on along the minus strand of PVKP010031284.1, from coordinate 24,335 downwards.
ATTGTGTTGATGCTCTTTACCATTTGGTATATTTTTGGAGTGGCTGGTACTGGTTGTTTCTTTCTATGTGTAGTGCCTCTTCAGGAGCTCTTGTAAAGCAGGCCTGGTAGTGATGAAATCTCTGAGTACTTGCTTGTTCGCAAAGGGTTTTATTTTTCCTTCATTTATGAAGCTTAGTTTGGCTGGATATGAAATTCTGGGTTGAAAGTTCTTTTCTTTAAGGATGTTGAATACTGGCCCCCACTCTCTTCTGGCTTGTAGGGTTTCTGCTGAGAGATCTGCTGTGAGTCTGATGGGCTTCCCTTTGTGTGTAACCCGACCCTTCTTTCCGGCTGCCCTTAGCATTTTCTCCTTCATTTCAACCCTGGTGAATCTGACAATTATGTGCCTTGGGGTTGCTGCTCTTGAGGAATATCTTTGTGGTGTTCTCTGTATTTCCTGGACTTGAGTATTGGCCTGCCTTGCTAGGTTGGGGACGTTTTCCTGGATAATATCCTGAAGAGTATTTTCCAGCTTGGATTCTTTCTCTTCGTCACGTTCAGGTACACCTATCAAACGCAGATTAGGTCTTTTCACATAGTCCCATATTTCTTGGAGTCTTTGTTCATTCCTTTTTACCCTTTTTTTTCCCAGTCTTGCCTTCTCATTTTATTTCATTAAGTTGATCTTCGACCTCTGATATCCTTTCTTCTGCTTGGTCAATTCAGCTTTTGAAACTTGTGCATGCTTCATGAAGTTCTCGTGTTGTGGTTTTCAGCTCCATCAATTCACTTATATTCCTCTCTAAGCTGTCCATTCTCATTAGCATTTCATCAAATCTTTTTTCAGCATTCTTAGTTTCTTTGCATTGGGTTGGAACATGTTCTTTTAGCTCACAGAAGTTTCTTATTACCTACCTTCTGAAGCCTGATTCTATCATTTCATCACACTTATTTTCCATCAAGCTTTGTTCCCTTGCTGATGAGGAGTTGTGATCCCTTGTAGGAGGAGAGGTGTTCTGGTTTCGGGTATTTTCATCCTTTTTGCACTGATTTCTTCCCATCTTTGTGGATTTATCCACCTGTCATCTTTGTAGTTGCTGACTTTCAGATTGGGTCTCTGAGTGGACTTCCAGTTTGTTGATGATGAAGTTATTTCTGATTCTTAGTTTTCTTTCTAACAGTCTGGCCCCTCTGCTGTAGGACTGTTGAGGTCCACTCCAGGCCCTGCTTGCGTGGGGATCACCTGCAGCAGCTGCAGAACAGTAAGGGTTGCTACCAGTTTCTTCTTCTGCTATCTTTGTCCCAGAAGGATACCCGCCAAATGTCAGTCTGATCTCTCCTTTATGAGGTGACTCTTTGGTTATACGGGGGTCAGGGAGCTGCTCGAGGAGACAGTCTGTCCTTTATAGGAGCTCACGTGTTGAGCTGTGAGCTCCGTTGTTCATTCAGAGCTGCTGGGCAGGTACGTTTAAGTCTGCTGCAGCAGAACTCATAAACCCCTTTTTTTTCCCAGGTGTTCTGTCCCGGGGAGTTAGGGTTTTATTCATAAGTATCTGTTGTGCTGCTGCCTTTTTTTCAGGGCTGCCCTGACCAGCAAGGAGGCAGCCTAGTCACTGTCTGCCTGCAGAGGCTTTGCTTAGCTGCTGTGGGCTCTGCCCAGCTGCTGCTGTGTGAACTTCCCTGCAGTCCTGTTTATATGGATGTAGTTAGAACTGCCTTGGCAATGGTGGCTCACCTCTGTAATGGCAGACTCTCTCTGTAATGGCGGGTTGCCTCTGCAACGGCAGGCTGCCTCAGCAGTGGCAGACTACCTCTGTAGTGGTGGAGTGCCTCAGTAATGGCGGACACTCCTCCGCCACAGAACTGGACCATCCTGGGTTCAGCTGTGCTTGCTGTGAATCTCTCAACCCAGAGGGTTTCCAATTGCTGTTTATTTTTTGTGGGGGTAGGACCAGCCGAGCCTGATCACCTGGCTCCCTGCCTCAGAGTCTTTGTTTTTTTGATTGAATGGTCGACTCTCTCCCAGGTGTTGCAGTCACCTGTTGAAAAGGCGCCAGGATCTGTGTGATTTCCCGTGTGGTGACCCACTGCACTGGCTGAAACCATGGCGCTGAGATTCGTGGCACTTTTTTGCCCGGGTATCTCCTGGCCTGGGTCCCTGATTCAGTCCCCTTTTTAATCAGGTGAATGGGCGATTCTGCCTTCCTGGAGCTCCACTTGCCAGCTAAAAGGGCACCCAGAACAGTGTATTTTGTTTGGAGAACTGCTGCACCGGGGCACCAGCAAAACAGCCAGGTCGGCCAAAACAGCCACGCTGGTGACCTTTGGGGCTCCTCCGCCTGGGAATCTCCTGGTCTGTGGGCAATAAAAATCTGTCTGGAAATGTGGCGTTCACTCACCCTCTGCGCTTTCACTGGGAGCTGCAATCCTGAGCTGCTCCTAATCGGCTGTCTTGGATCCCAATCATAAGTACTTGTTAAATCAGTGAATGAGTTCACAAATATGACAGGCATCATGCCCTGTTTATTTCTGTATGCTCTGAGCCCAGGAATATGCATAGCAATAGTAATAACAGTAACAGCTGATGTTAATTGAGGCTTGCTGTACTCTACACCCCATTCCAAGTGCTTTGCAGGTATTCATTTATTTAAAAAACCTTCGAGAGGGGTGTTGCTATAATCTGTGTGTGCACAGATGAGGAAATTGAGACACACAGCAGTTAAACAGCTAGCCCAAAGTCATGCAGATAAAAGGGGGGGATCCAGAGTGCCTCAACTTGGGACTTTCTTCCCTGCCCTTAGCTACCTTGTTGCACCTTTCTTTGCCTCTAGCAGACAATCCAGTAAGTATTTCTTACATTGAAAGGAATAATTAAGGGGGCATATTGTGGAATACAGATGGTAAGACACTGGAGGAAAATGTAGAAGGGTGCTCACTGTGTTGTATAAATGAGAAGTAGGATAGGAATTAGCAAAGGGAGTGACACAGGGAAGGTAGAGACCCATCCTCTCCTCCTTCCCAGACCCTCTTGAAAAGAGACATGGGACTTGCCTGGGTTTTAAGAACAAGTCTCTTCCAGTAAGCAGAGAGGAGGAAAGGTAGGCATCTCAGGGAAAATTAATCATAAATGATAAATCATGCATTTAAAATACTACTTAACATAGGTTTGAAGAGAAGGGAAGGAGGATAGATATTATGGAATCACACGTTCCCATATTCAAGACACAACTGACTCATGTCTATGAACACTTGAAGATTTATTTTAGAATATTAGCAGAGAAAAAAAAATTTTTTTCTTTAACTCTGTGGTAGATAATAATAGTAATTAAAGCTAATAGAGATATAAACATTGTGACATTCTAAGTTTATATCTATCTGACGTAAAGTATAATTTACTTATTCAGGAATCGTTGCTTTATACTTTATTACTATGTTCTTTCAAATGATTCAGGTGAATCACAATGGAACCTTTGCATTTCTTGTTTGAGAACACTCAGTTTTCCTGAGAAGGGAGGAGTTTATTAAGGAGGAATTGTTTCAGAACACTACTGGGAAACGTGTAGGATTTTAGATCCAAAAGGATTAACCAGTCTGATCTTGAATATGGATGAGGTAGATAAGGTAGGTTTTCTTTTTCTTTTCTTTTTTCCCCAGTGCTCACAGGATCCCAGGGTTTCAGTCTTGCTGGTTTGCTTTATTTATTTTTAAAATTTTTTTAGTAGGTGACAATGCTAAGGTAAGGGTAGCATAATAATGTTTGAGAACTTTGTTAGTAAATTTCAATGACTAAGGATTTAAGGCTAGTAAAGTGGATAATAAGTTGATCACGGGTATGTACTGACTTTTATGCTGAAGCTAGACTTGACCAATTCAACTCAAAACTTTTAACTGCGATTTTGGGAGGTGTGGTAAATTATACCCACTACTCTAGGTTCTCCATCCCCTGAGCTTGTTGAGACAGCCATGGAGTCAGGCAGGTGGAGGTAAGTACATCACCTTAGGCACTGTTGAAACAGGCTGCCTTTAGGTTTGCAGCCAAGGAGCTTGCTAATGCTTCTCTCTGGAATTTGATGGACTTCTATACCTGGTTGTTGGCAGAGCTGGACAGCCACAGGCCTCCACACAGGAATAGGCCCCAGTTGGCTCAGAACTGACCAAATACGAGTATGCTATGAGAATGCAAGCCCCAAAGAGGGAAAAGAAAAGCCTGGGGTCAGTTTACCCTCCAAACTAATTCTGCTAGTCATTCGTCTTTTAGATGCACAGTCCCTCCTAGCATTATATGGCATGAAAGAGTCCTCTCCCTCCAAACTTTGCTCCTTCAGATCTCCTCCTTTCCATTTTGGCCTCCCTCAGTCTTGAGTTGCAAGAGTTAGTGTGTGGGCTCTTCATTTCTTCTCATCTTCCTCACCTATCAGTTGTCAAGACCTCAGGTAGGGACTCTAAAAGTGTGGCGTTTGGTCACTTGCGTCAGAATCACTAGGGAGCTGTTAAAACACAGATTCCTGGGCTCCCACTTAGACACATAGAGTCAGAGTCTCCTGGTGGGAGCCCAGGAATATGCACTTTTAAGCAGCTCTCCTGGACATCTGAGGCATTCTAATCTTTGCTCACCCTTGCCCTATAGATCTGATCTCAGTATTGTCTTCACAATTTGTTTCCCTGCATTTCTGGTACCACCCTCCCAGGATACAGCCTCACTGATATCTCTCCCATTTTGTTTCCCCCTCTGGTCTTGTCTTCCTTTGATTCTTTCCCACCACTATAACCTGTCAATGAGTTTTGAAATCCCAATTTCTAATCCTGTAAGCTACCAGGTAATGGCAAGTCGTGCAATCAGTAGCTGGGAGAGTGTGCATATCTATAGATTTGAGATGATAAAATTTGTCTAGAAAGTATATAAAAATGTCATTTTCCTTACAGAGGCCTTTCCTGGCTAAAATATCTCTTTCTTCCCACCCAGTTTCTATGGTCATCATGCTCTGTCCTTCATAGTATGTATCATAATTTGAATTTAAGTTTTTAATTTTTATTTTAAGTTCCAGGGTACAGGTGTAGGATGTGCAGGTTTGTTACATAGGTAAACGTGTGCCATGGTGATATGCTGCACCTATCAACCCATCACCTAGGTATTAAGCCCAGCATGCATTGGCTGTTTTTCCTAGCTCTCCCTTCCCATATTGCACCCCCTGATAAGTTCTGGTGTGTGTTGTTCCCCTTCCTATGTCCATGTAATTTCATAGTTTAGCTTCTACTTATAAGTGAGAACATGTGGCATTTGGTTTTCTGTTCCTGCATTAGGTTGCTGAGAATAATGGCTTCCAGCTCCATCCATTTCCCTGTAAGGGACATGCTCTCATTCCTTTTTATGGCTGCATAGTATTCCATGGCGTATATGTATGACATTTCCAGTCTACCATTGTTGGGCATTTGGATTGATTCCATGTTTTTGCTATTGTGAATAGTGGTGCAATGAACATACAGGTACATGACATGTATCTTTGTAATAGAATGATTTATATGCCCTTGGGTATATACCAAGTCTAGGCAATACCATTCAGGACATAGGTATGGACAAAGATTTCATGACAGAATTACCAAAAGCAATTGCAACAGAAGCAAAAATTGACAAATGGGATCTATTTAAAGAGCTTCTGCACAGCAAAAGAAACTATCATCAGAGTGAACTGGCAACCTACAGAGTGGGAAATAATTTTTGCAGTCTGTCCTGACAAAGGTCTAATATCCAGAATCTGCAAGGAACTTAAATACACAAGGAAAAAAAAAACCGTTAAAAAGTGGGCAAAGGACATGAACACTTCTGAAAAGAAGACGTTTATGTGGCCAACAAACATGAAAAAAGCTTGACATTACTGATCATTAGAGAAATGCAAATCAAAACTACAATGACATAATATCTCATACCAGTCAGGATGGCGATTATTAAATAGTCAAGAAACAGATGCTGGTGAGGTTGTGGAGATGTAGGAATGCTTTTACACTGTTGGTGGGAATGTAAATTAGTTCAACCATTGTGGAAGACAGTGTGATGATTCCTCAAAGATCTAGAACAAGATATACCATAATTTGGATTTTTCGTGTCTATTTTTATTTTACTTATTGTCTATCTGGTCCTTCACTAAGACATATACTCTGTGGGGATAAAGGCTATATTTTATTTACCTGCTGCATCCCTTGTCCTGAGAGTAGTGACGGGTACATTGTGGACACTCAGTAGTTATTATTGGATGAATGAAAAGAAATGAGCAACTGAAACAATGCTTGGAGTCCTCTTAAGCTATATTACTGCTGTATAATACTTACCCCTGAGTGTTTAGGATAAGTGAGTTGCATTTATTTGAAGTTTCAAGAGCATTTTGTGAGTCAGATAGAATTTGAAGAAGAAGAGGGTATAGATTCCAGTTGTTGCACGGTGAAAGAGGCAGTTTTGCAACTCGGTAAATGGCAGCTGGCAAGCCAAAAACCCTGATTGTGGCAATGATTTCTCAATATGTGCCTTTATCAAATCATCATGTTGTACATCTCAAATTTATTCAGTTTTACTTGTCAAACCTCAATAAAACTACAAGAAAAAAATCCTTTGAAAAACTAAAGAATAGGGATAGCATGCGATTAGAGGAACTTGTTGAAGGCTGGTGAACTTGAATGAACTGTTCAATAATAGATCCTTTGTAAGCGAAGAAACTGAGTAGGATGCAATGTGAATAAAGGCTGGGGTTTTGTGGAAGGGCTGGTGTTCAGTTTTTCATTGCTATGTAAGCAACCACCCAAAATTTCATGACTAAATGTTGTATTTTATGTCATGATTGTGGAGTGGGAATTCTGGCAGGCCTGGTTAGGTGTGGTTCTCCACAGGGACTGGGTTGCTTGGTGATAGTCAGCTGACACCTGGGCTAGGCCGAAGTGTCCAAGGTGGCTTTATTCACATTTCTGCTACCTTGTCAAGGACAGCTGTAATGCTGGGCTCAGCTGTAATGCTGGGCTCAGCTGGGTGCCTCTAGTGATCTGTGTAGTCTCAGGGCTTCTCAAAAAGTCTCTCCAGGATGATTGTACTTCTTGATGGTGGCTCAAGACTCAAGAACAACCATTCCAAGAGCCAAAAAGTGGAAGCTGTTAATCTAATGAAGCCTGGGCCATAAAGGGACATAGTGTCATTTCTGCCATATTCTATTACTCCAACCTTTCACAGAGCCCATTCTGATTCAAAGGAAGTGGGTATAGACCTCATGTCTTCATCAGAGAAGCATAGGAGCATTTGTGTCCATCTTCAGTATGGCACAATGAATTACCACTTTTTACATCAATCTACTGGACTAAAAGAGTTTAAGAGATCTAAGAAGAAGGAAATATGTGTTATTAGGCAAGAATTTTACTGCTATAAGAGCCACAGAAAAATATATCGTGGAAAACTATATATTTATCATTGTGTTTTTATCAGCAAGGATTTTTTTATTCCATTCTAGAAGGATAGCTTATGCTAGGTGTAGGAAATCTATTTATTTAAGGGAGAAATTTCAGAGGAGTGTGTCCATTTTTCTTACTAGGTGCATTTTGTTTTTAAAGTTAACATTCTCCTTGATAAAGCATTCCAAAGAATCAAGTTGATTTTTTTTTGGGTAGAAAGGAGACAATGTGCCACATTGCATGCACCATGAGCTGTGCATGTTCCTATCCCAAGATGGTCATGCTAGGTGACATGGCAGAGGGGCTAGGGACTTTATTTTGGGATAGGAAGTGGTGCAGGACAGATTTCTATTCCTCTGGAGTTGGCAGTAGAAATTGCTGTCAGAGCCACTGGTACTGGATGTGGGAAATGTTATAAGGCCATGGGGACTACTGGGAAGAAGGTAATGACGTTAAGTATGGTTGTTTATTTATACCTTTAATCCAAGTGCATGGTACCATTGCCACCAAGGTGAGTTGACCTACCATGGTCCAATGAAAGACTGTACAGTAGGTTGAAAAGGCTGCTGAAAGGTTTTAAGACACCTGGGGAAAAAGGTATATAGGTCACAGGAAATCTCACATATAGCTCATGTCTAAGGAACTAAAAAACAAAAGCAAGACCATCATTTTTTATTTGTTGATACATAGCTATCTGAGAGCAGAGAGAGGACACTTTGATACATTGTCTCTCATCCCATGCCTAGCCTTAGAGCCATGTGTGCGGTAGGACATCAGGAAATGCTGGACAGGTTAATTTCATGTGTGTCCCACGTAAGTGTGGAAAAGACAGATTCTTAACTGTATAGTGTAACAGTTAATGTCACAGGCACTGGAGTCAGACTCTTTGTGTTTCAAGCTTGGTTCTGCTACTTAATAAGTATGGAAACTTCTCAACTAAGAAATGAAGATGATAATAACATCTACCTTTTAGTACAGTTGTAAGGATTAAATGCATTATTGTATGTAAAGTGGATATAGTAAATGCTACAAAAGTGATACCTATTAGCAGCAGTAATATTTATCTTTTTGAGAGCTGTTCCTAGCATTAGGTCTTGATGCAAAGGAGAAACTTTAACATGTTTGGTGAATGAATTCTGCGTGGATTTATTTCACATAACCTTTGGAGGGCGTGTTCAAAGCAGGGGTTGCCCACAGGGTGATAAATGTTTCTAAAACACGCTATGCACCTGGGAAATTTCCATGGATTTTATGACCAAGTCGTTTCATACTTTACTGTATTCCAATCTGCTATTTGGAACTGGTGGTCTTTAAAAAAACTTCCTCTTGGACAGTGTACTCCAGCCCAGATACTATGCTTTTCCCACCGTCTTCACAACCCGCAGACCAGGAGATTCCCTTGGATGCCTACACCACCAGGGCCCTGGTTTCAAGCACAAAACGGAGTGGGCCTTTGGGCAGACACCAAGCTAGCTGCAGGGTTTTTTTTTTTAAATACCTCAGTGGCACCTTGAATGCTAGTGAGACAGAACAGTTCACTCCCTTGAGAAGGGGACTGAAGCCAGGGGGCCAAGTGGTCTAGCTCAGTGGATCCCACCCCCATGGAGCCCAGCAAACTAATACTCACTGGCTTGAAATTCTTGCTGCCAATACAGAAGTCTGAAGTTGACATGGGATGATCTAGTTTGGTAGGGGGAGGGGCATTCTCCATTACAGAGGCTTGAGTAGGAGGTTCTCCCCTTACAGTGTAAACAAAGTTGCTAGGAAGTTCCCACTGCGGCTTGGCAAAGCCACTGTAGCCAGACTACCTCTCTAGATTCCTCCTCTCTGGGCAGGGCATCTCTGAAAGAAAGGCAGCAGCTCTAGTCAGGGGCTTATAGAAAAAACTCCCATCTCCTTGGGACAAAGCACCCAGGGGAAGAGGTGGCTGTGGGTGCAGCTTCAGCAGTCTTAAATGTTCCAGCCTGCTACATATGAAGAGAATAGCAAATCTCCCAGCACAGTGCTCGAGCTCTGCTAAGGGACAGACTGCCTCCTCAAGTGGTGGGTCCCTAACCCCTGTGCCTCCTGATGGGGAAACACTTCCCAGCAGGGGTTGACAGACACCTCAAACAGAAGAGCTCTGGTTGGCATCTGGCATATGCCCCTCTGGGACAAAGCTTCTAGAGGAAGGAACAGGCAGCAGTCTTTGCTATTCTGCAGCCTTTTCTGGTGATACCCAGGAAAGCAGGGTCTGGACTTCCAGCAGACTTCCAGCAGAGGGTCTGACTGTTAGAAGGAAAACTAACAAATGGAAAGCAGTAGCATCAACATCAACAAAAAGGACATCCACACAGAAATCTCATCTGAAAGTCACCAATGTCAAAGACCAAAGGTAGATCAATCCACGAAGATGAGGAAAAACCAGTACAAAAAGGCTGAAAATTCCAAAAACCAGAGCACCTCTTCTTCAAAGGATCATAACTCCTGTCCAGCAAGAGAATAAAACTGCATGGAGAATGAGTTTGACAAATTGACAGAAGTAGGCTTCAGAAAATGGGTAATAACAAAGTCTTCCTAGCTAAAGGAGCTTGTTCTAACCCAATGCAAGGAAGCTAAAAATCTTGAAAAAAGGTTAGATAAATTGCTAATTAGAATAACCAGTTTAGAGAAGAACATAAATGACCTAATGGAGCTGAAAAGCACAGCATGAGAACTTCATGAAGCATACACAAGTATCAATAGCAAATCGATCAAGTGGAAGAAAGGATTTCAGAGATTAAAGATCAACTTAATGAAATAAAGCATGAAGATAAGATGAGAGAAAAAAAGAAAGAAAAGGAATGAACAAAGCCTCCAAAAATTATGGAACTATGTGAAAAGACCAAATCTGTGTTTGATTGGTGTATCTGAAAGTGATGGAAAGAATAGAACCAAGTTGGAAAACACTCTTCAGGATGTTATCCAGGAGAACTTCCCCAAGCTAGCAAGACAGGGCAATACTCAAATATAGGAAATATAGAGAACACCACAAAGATATTTTTTGAGAAGAGCAACTTCAAGAGACATAATCATCAGATTCACCAAGGTTGAAATGAAGGAAAACAAGTTAAGGGCAACCAGAGAGAAATGTTGGGTTACCCACAAAGGGAAGCCCATCAGACTAACAGTGAATGTCTCTGCAGAAACCCTACTAAGCTTTTTAAGTGAAGAAAAAGTAAAATCCTTTACAGAGAAGCAAATGCTGAGAGATTTTTTCACCACCAGGCCTGCCTTACAAGGGTTCCTGAAGGAAGTACTAAATATGGAAAGGAAAAACCAGTACCAGCCACTGCAAAAACATATCAAATTGTAAAGACCATCAACACTGTGAAGAAACTGCATCAACTAAAGAGCAAAATAACCAGCTAGCATTATAATGACAGGATCAAATTCACACATAACAATATTAATCTTAAATGTAAATGGGCTAAATGCCCCACTTAAAAGACATGGACTGGCAAATTGGTTAGAGTCATGACCCATTGGTGTGCTGTATTCAGGAGACCCATCTCATGTGCAAAGACACACATAGGCTCAAAATAAAGGGATGGAGGAAGATTTACCAAGCAAATGGAGAGAGAAAAAAAAAAAAAAAAAAAAAAAAAAAAAAAAAAAAAAAAAAAAAAAAAAAAAAAAAAAAAAAAAAAAAAAAAAAAAAAAAAAAAAAAAAAAAAAAAAAAAAAAAAAAAAAAAAAAAAAAAAAAAAAAGCAGGGTTACAATCCTAGTCTCTGATAAAACAGATTTTAAACCAACAAAGATCAAAAAAGACAAAGAAGGGTGTTACATAATGGTAAAGGGATCAACACAACAAGAAGAGGTACTATTCTAAATAGTTACGAATCTGGTTGCATCCAATACAGGTGCATCCGGATTCATAAAGCAAGTTCTTAAAGACCTACAAAGAGACTTAGACTCCCAAACAATAATAATGAAAGACTTTAACACTCCACTGCCAATATTAAACAGATCAATGAGACAAAATTAACAAGGATATTCAGGACTTGAACTCAGCTCTGGACCAAGTAGACCTAATAGGCATCTACCGAACTCTCCACCCCAAATCAACATGTACATTCTTCTCCACATCTTTTCTAAAATTGCACTGATTCTAAAATCAACCACATAATTGGAAGTATAACACTCCTTAGCAAATGCAAAAGAATGGAAATCATAACAGTCTCTCAGACCACAGTGCAATCAAATTAGAACCCAGGATTAAGAAACTCACTAAGAAACACATAACTACATGGAAACTGAACAACCTGCTCCTGAATGACTACTGGGTAAATAACCAAATGAAGGCAGAAACAAGTAAGTTGCTTGAAACCAATGAGAATGAAGACATAACATACCAGAGTCCCTGGGACACAGCTAATGCAGTGTTGACGGGGAAACTTAAAGCACTAAATGTGCACAGGAGAAAGTGGAAAAGATCTAAAATCAACATCCTAACATCACAACAGAACTAAAGAAACAAGAGAAAACAAAATCAAAAGCTAGCAGAAGACAAGAAATAACTAAGATCAGAGCAGAACTAAAGGGGACAGAGACAAGAAAAACCCTTCAAAAGAATCAATGAATCCAGGAGCTGGTATTTTGAAAAGATTAACAAAATAAATAGACTACTAGCCAGATTAATAAAGAAGAAAATAGAAGAATCAAATAGACACAATAAGAAATGATAAAGGGGATATCACCACTGATCCCACAGAAATACAAACTATCATCAGAGAATACTATAAACACCTCTACAAAAATAAACTAGAAAATGTAGAAGAAATGGATAAATTCCTAGACACACACACCTTCTCAGGACTAAAGCAGGAAGAAGTCAAATCCTTGAAAAGAGAAATAACAAGTTCTGAAATTGATGCAGTAATTAATAGCCTGCAAATCAAAAAAAAACCCAGTACCAGACGGATTCACAGCCAAATTCTACCAGAGGTAGAAAAAGGAGCTGGTACCATTCCTTCTGAAACTATTTCAAACAATAGAAAAAGAGGGACTCCTCCCTAACTCATTTTAGGAGGCCAGCATCATCCTGATACCAAAACCTGGCAGAGACACAACTAAAAAAGAAAATTTCAGGCCAATATCCCTGATGAACATTGATGTGAAAATCTTCAACAAAATACTGGCAAACTGTATCCAGCACACATCAAAAAACTTATCCACCACGATCAAGTCAGCTTCATCCCTGGGCAGCAAGTCTGGTTCAACATACAGAAATCAATAAACATAATCCATCACATAAACAGAACCAATGACAAAAACCACCTGATTATCTCAATAGATGCAGAAAAGTCCTTCAATAAAATTCAACAATGTTTCATAACAAAAACTCTAAATAAACTAGGTATTGATGGGATATATCTCAAAATAATAAAAGCTATTTGTGACAGACTCACAGCCAATATCATAATGAATGGGCAAAAGCTGGAAGCATTCCCTTTGAAAACTGACACAAGACATGGATGCCCTCTCTCACCACTCCCGTTCAACATAGTTTTGAAAGTTCTGGCCAGGGCAATCAGGCAAGAAGAAATAGAGTACTCAAATATGTAGAGAGGAAGTCACGGATGACATGATTGTATATTTAGAAAACCCCATCATCTCAGCCCAAAATCTCCTTAATCTGATAAGCAACTTCAGTAAGTCTCAGGATACAAAATCAATGTGCAAAAATCTAAAACATTCGTATACACAATAATAGCCAAATCATGAGTGAACTCCCATTCACAATTGTTACAAAGAGAATAAAATACCTAGGAATACAACTAACAAGGGATGCGAAGGACCTCTTCAAGGAGAACTACAAACAACTGCTCAAGGAAATCAGAGAGGACACAAACAAATGGAAAAACATTCCATGCTCATGGTTAGGAAGAATCAGTATCGTGAAAATGACTATACTGCTCAAAGTAATTTATAGATTCAGTGCTATCCCCATCAAGCTGCCATTGACTTTCTTCACAGAATTAGAAAAAAAACTACATTAAATTTTATATGGAACCAAAAAGAGACCATATAGCCAAGACATTCCTAGGCAAAAAGAACAAAGTTGGAGGCGTCACGCTACCTGACTTCAAACTATACCACAAGGCTACAGTAACCAAAACAGCATGGTACTGGAACCAAAACAGATATATAGACCAATGGAACAGAATACAGGCCTCAGAAATAACACCACACATCTACAATGATCTGATCTTTGATAAACCTGACAAAAACAAGCAATGGGGAAAGGATTCCCTATTTTATAAATGGTATTGGGAGAACTGGCTAGCCATATGCAGAAAACTGAAACTGGACCCCTTCCTTACAACTTATACAAAAATTAATAAAGACTTAAACATAAGACCTAAAACCATAAAAACCCTAGAAGACAACCTAGGCAATATCATTCAGGACATAGGCATGGGCAAAGACTTCATGACTAAAACACCAAAAACAATGGCAACAAAAGCCAAAGTTGACAAATGGGATCTAATTAAATAAAGAGCTTCTGCACAGCAAAACAGACTACCATCAGAGTGAATAGGCAACCTACAGAATGTGAGAACATTTTTGCAATCTATCCATCTGACAAAGGACTAATATCCAGAATCTACAAAGAAATTTACAAGAAACAAACAACCCCATCGAAAAGTGGGCAAAGGATATGAACAGACACTTCTCAAAGAAAGACATTTATGTAGCCAATAAACATATGAAAAAAAGCTCATCATCACTAGTCATTAGAGAAATGCAAATCAGAACCACAATGAGATACCATGTTATGCCAGTTAGAATGGCAATCAAGAAACAACAGATGCTGAAGAGGATGTGGTGAAATAGAAATGCTTTTACACTGTTGGTGGGAGTGTAAAGCAGTTCAACCATTGTGGAAGACAGTGTGGTGTGATTCCTCAAAAATCTAGAACCAGAAATACCATTTGACCCAGCAATCCCATTACTGGGTATATACCCAAAGGGGTATAAATGATTATATCATAAAGACACATGCACACGTATGTTTATTGTAGCACTGTTCACAATAGCAAGGACTTGGAACCAACCCAAATGCCTATCAGTGATAGACTATACAAAGAAAATGTGGCACATATACACCATGGAATACTATGCAGCCATAAAAAAGGGTAAAATTGAGTTCATGTCCTTTGCAGGGACATGGATGAAGCTGGAAACCATCATTCTCAGCAAACTAACACAAGAACTGCAAGTTAAACACTGCATGTTCTCACTCATAAGTGGGAGTTGAACAATGAGAAGACATGGACATAGGGGAGGTGACCATCACACACCAGGGTCTGTCAGGGGGTGGGGGGCTACAGGAGGGATATCTCATACAGGCTATGAGAAATAGCTAATGTTTTTTCTCCGAAGAGATGCTTTTGTTCCCTTAGGGTAAAGTCACCAGAAGATATGGAGATGGTGAGACACAAGGACTCCATGGCAACTGTGGGCTATGTCAGTGAACCTTCCCTGGACAGAAATCAAGGTCTTGGCACTTGTGGTTGGTTGGTTTGGAGATGGGTTGATGGGTGCAGCAAACCACTGTGGCACATATATATCTATGTAACATACCTGCATGTTCTCCACATGTATCCGAGAACTTAAAGTATAATAAAAAATATTAAATCAGAAAAAAAGTTCCTCTTAAACCTTCCTAGTAAGTCAATTGGAGGTGACAGTGCATGAATTGTGTAGGGTGATGATCACACATTGTGTTTTAGCCCTGGGGCAAGTGGCCTTGTCCTGTCAGGAAAGAAGGTAAGAACAGTGCCAGACAGTTGTGAAACCACAGGGACTTAATGCAAATTAAAAGTTTTGTGGAGAATGTATGTTTTATTCTTTAATATCACTATTTGTTTACACTTGCAGAGGAAAGATGGAAGCCTTTGATGTTAGATGTTTGCACAGATTATAGTGCCATCATATTGGTAGCAGAGGTGCAGAATGTCAGATAGGGTAAGTTCAGGGTTAGAAGGAAACTCCGTTTAGTTCAGTATTACAGGAAATAATAGTAGCTGAAGCAAGAGTAGAAGTGGTTGGTCAGTCTAGACATGGGCAAGGGCAGTAAGCCCATTGTGGTCTTTGGCACACATAGTGTCACTCAAGGACAAATCACTAAGGGTTCCCCATGCATGAAGAGAGTTTACTGCTAAACTGGCTGTGGAACTGTAGTTTTTCTATATGGGAGGGGCCAGGGCTTTATTCTTTCTCCATGGCTATATTCTATATTTGTAAATGTCATCAGCCAGCTTCTGTGGTTGAGTATTGAAGGAAGCAACATCAAACATTGTGCTTTCTAAAGGCACGTGTTTGCATTTCTTATTTCTCAGGGAGACTACTTACAAATGGTTTTTCTAATACTAGTAAGTGGGCTGAGCATGGTGGCCTCATGCCTGCAGTTCCAGCACTTTGGGAGGCTGAGGTGGGTGGATTGCTTGAGTTCAGAAGTTCGAGACCAGCCTGGGCAACATGCTGAAACATGTCTCTACAAAAAATACAATAATTAGCTGGACATAGTGGCGTGTGCCTGTGGTCCCAGCTACATGGTAGGCTGAGGCAGGGGATCACTTAAGCCAGGAAGTCGAGGCTGCAGTGAGCTGCATTTGCACTACTGAAGTACAGCCTGGGTAACAATGTGAGACCCTGTCATAAGTCAGTCAATCAGCCAACCAACCAAAAGTGCCAAGACGTTGATTTCTGTCCAGAGAAGGTTCACTGACATAGCCCACATTTGCCATGCGGTCCTTGTGTCTCACCGTCTCCACTTTCTGGTGACTTTCGCCTGAGGGAACAAAAGCATCTCTTTGGAGTAAAGACAGTGGCATAGACAGCTTCTCCCTGGAACCCAGGGGAGGTTAAGATGAGAGCAAAAGACAGCCACATTTCTCTCTAAAACTTTGTGCCTGAGAATTAAATCTGTCTGTGGCAAGTGCTTCATTTCCACGACAGACCCAGCAAGGGTCTCTTCCATTTTCCTCCCAGCCCAATGCCTCTGTTCCTACTGCAGCAGCTACTCTGTCCAGCCTCTGAAATTTCTAGCCAGTTTACCAAGTTAATCTCATTACGCTTTCCCCTTTAGCTGTATCCTCTGAGACCTAGCACCTCCTTTGCAACAAACTTCTGTAGTTCGGGTCAACTCATCTCAAAGGTAACTTCTTTAATGGATTAACGAGAGGTTGGAAAGCAGAGCTGCAGGCCATATGTCAGGGAAAGGAGGAATTAGAATGATTTTTTAAGAGGCAGGTTTACGTTTCTCAATGTGAAAATGTTGTGAATCGCATCCGGGTGTTAATGAAGTTGAGAAGATGCTGACTTTTCCAGGACCTGTTGGAATGGAGTCACTCTACATTTACATAGTGTAGTCAGAGGGTCATACCTGCCTTGACTACAATATTTGGGGGACTACAGGCCATTTTACTGCAAATTACTTTTGTTTGTTTGTTGTTGTTTTGGACATTATTTCGAATGTGCTCAAATGGTGTTAACACTATTCCCCATAAAATAATGTAACTTGAGCAAGTCTTGCCGTATCTGAAACCACAGCGCTCATTGACTCACTTCATTCAGGTCTTTGCTTAAATGTCACCTTTCTTGGCTACTTTCTATTTAAAGTTCTCTCCTGTCATTTTTTATGCCCTTACTATTTTCCTTTGTAGGACACAATCGCTCCCCATTTTACTGCATTTATTTGCTTATTATGGGTATCCCTCTGCTAGAATATAATCTCCCAAGGGCAGGGACTTTTGTTTTTGAGACAAGGTCTCGCTCTGTCTCCCAGGCTGGAGTGCAGTGGCACAATCACGGCTCATTGAAGCCTCCACCTCCCAGTCTCAAGTGATTCTCTCACCTCAGCCTCCTGCGTAGCCAGGATGACAGGTGCGCACCACCATACCTGGCTAATTTTTTTCTTTTTTCTAGAGACGGGATTTCACCATATTGCCTAGGCTGGTGTCAGACTCCTGGGCTCAAGCGATCTACTTGCTTTGGCCTCCCAAAGTGCTGGGATTACAGGCATGAGCCACAGTGCCTGGCAGGCAGGGACTTTTATCTACTTTACTCCCTGCTATGTCATTGTCACCTCGAACAGGGGTTGGCTGATTACGACCCACAGGCTTAGTGTGGCCTGTGGTTTGTCTTTGTACTAACTGAGAATGAAGGATGATTTTTATATCTTTAAAGGGTTAACAAAGTGGTAAAAAACCTGAAAGAATAATATGTGACAAAAACTACACATGGCTTGCAAAGCCGACCATGTTTACTGTCTGGCCCTTTACAGAAAATGTCTGCTGACCCCTGACCTAGCACAGGGCCTGGCTGTCGAGGTTCTCACCAAATACGTGATGCATGAATGAGAATACTGCTTGGGTCACTCAATTTTAGATTCTGCAAGGGTTATTTTTTATTTCTTAGATCCTTGCTCTGTCTAGAATGATGCCTCAGAAACATTGGGTGTTCAACAGTTTCTTGAATAAGGAAATGAAAACATAAAAATGTATTTGTGACATTAAAAATAATAATTGTAAAATATTTTTAGTAGCTCAGTTGGAGCACTTAATTAATATATGCCCATGGAGGCATCATGAATCATTACTATACAAAATTTCAGTTAGGAAGAATGAGTCCAATAGAGCTATTTTATTAAGTTGGTGCAAAAGTTATTGCAGTTTTTGCTGTTACTTTCTATAATAAAAACTGCAATTACTTTTGCACCAACCTAACACAACATAGTCATACAGTGACTATAGTTAATAACAATATATTGTATACTTGAAAATTGGTGGGAGTAGATTTTAAATGTTCTCATCATAAAATGTTAAGTATTGAGGCAACACATATGTTAATTAGCTTGATTTAGCGATTCCACAACATATACATTTTTCAAAACATCATGTTGTATACCATAGATGTAGTTGTATTTTTCAATTAAAAAAGAAATAATTAACAGATCTTGAATTAAGAAAAACCACAAACCAAAACAAAAAGTCATTACTGTAAACTATTTCTGACACATTCCCCAGTGGTATTTTATATATCCAAAAGGAAAACATTAATAATGATGAACATGCAGAATTTTTCTTAATTTTTGTCCCAATCCTAGAGTATACAGAAGTGCACTCTTTTAAAATAGTGTTTCGAAAGTGATATCCTGGGGTCACTTGTGTTTGAATTTCCTTTGGGTATTTGTTTTAAAAATGGGGAATCTTTGACCCTGACCTCTGATTCACTGAATCAGAATCACCTCAGGGGGTTGCCAGCAGTTTATACTTTTAGGAAGCTCCATATGTGATTCTGATGTTTACTTAGTTGGAAAACCATCCTTGTTCTGAATTTAGCTATTGGCTGGAGCAGAAAGAAGGGGAGGGTTGAAACTGACCATACTGGAATAGAGCACCATCACTTAGGTCCTCATGGGCACACTCCATGGCAGTGTTTCTTGGGCTTCTCAAGATCATGTGGATCACACGTGGACATCTTGTTAAAGTGTTGATTCTGATTCAGGTCTAGGGTGGGGCCTCAGATTCTGCAATTCCAGCATGGCTGCTGGATGATGTTGATGATGCCTGTTCTTGGACCTCATTTAGCATAGCAAAAGATTAGAGCCAGAGTTGGTAAATTTTATTTCTTCAGATGGTTATATAATACAATTATTAGGTTTTGAGGGCCACACAACCTCTGTTGCAACTACTCAATTCTGCCACTGTAGTGTAAACGCTGCCACAGATGATACATAAATGAATGAGTGTGCTTGTGTCCCAGTCACACTTTATTTTATTCAAACAAATGGCCATTTGGATTTGGCCTGTGGGCCATAGTTTGTCAATGCCTAGGTTAGAGAACCATACCGATTATCATCACTGTTCTCAGAGTTACCAATCATTTTCCACACGACAAGTAATTTTCTGGGTACTTGCATTCATTTGCATCCTAGTAAAATACACAAAACTGAAGATCTGAGCAAGCATAGTCAAGACTTGAATCCTGACCCCTGGACTCCAATCTGAGTGTTTTTCTGCCATACAAAGTGGGTTCCAAATTAGGAATAAATTTCAGTATTGGAAACAACTTTTCTTTTGGAGGACTACCAGAATGTAACTTCCCTGAGACATGAATTTTTTTATTTCTCTCTGGATTTTTACCTATCTGAGTTCCTGGAACATAGTAGGTGCTTAATAAATGTATATCAAATGAATGGTTATTTTATGATTTCTGACTTCTAGTAATAGCATTTTTTCTACAAAAAGATGTCAGAATAAATAATATAACCAGTGATACAGTTTAGTGACCCTTAGAGTAAGGAAAGCCAAACTTTCCTACACACAGGCTTCTTCATAGTCAGCAGTTCACTGAACGGTATGATAAGCACCATTCATAGGGACATAAATGTCACTGTAGTTTCAAACAGCTATTATCCCCTGTTAATTTTGAGCCACCACTAGTTTCTCAGCATTTGGAGAAAAGCTGTGGTTTGGCAAATCATGCTAGTGACTGGAGGAATTGAGGATTATTCCTGAGGCAGGATAATCCAGGCAAAACCCCATCTCCTTGTGATGGGGAGTTCCTCCAAAACAGAACCAATATTCGATTCTTAGGTCACCCACCAGACAACATAAGGAGCCCAGTGGGAGAGGTTGGGTATTACACCTTCTTCTTTCTTCTCTGTAGTTTCTCATTTTAGAATACTTCATGAGATTTAAAAACTGAAATCCACAGACCTAGCTGGGGTGGGTTTCTTCATGGTAATATTGCATATAATGAGAAAACACACTGTAATTTGTGCACAGTTCTTCTGACACAAAGTGAAAGGGCAATTTGGTAGGTGTGTTGGAAACATCACACATAATTTTAAAGAAGGATATGTGAAGATGACAAGTAAAATGGCAGCCCTGAAATGAAATTACCTAGAGGAAAGAGGCTCCAGAAAGGCTGAAGCTGGCATTTGATGATTGGGAACTAAGAAGGAAAGCACATCTACTGCAGCTATGAAAAGACTAATTTGGGAAGTCATACAGATTTCTTTATCATTTCTAAGCATTCTTGCCCCCAGCGACCTAATTATGTCACCTGTAAGCTGCACAACTTGGTACTTTACTTTGTATGCACGTTAGACAGCCACATGGCATCTGGGCTTTGTAGTGAAATTTTTCACACACAAAAAATCTATCTCTGCTCCACTTGAGCAACTAACCTGAGTAGTTTACCTTAGATGGAAAAATCGTAATTCTACAATTTTGGGGTTTATTTATTCATGGCCTGTATTATTTATGATGCCTTCCAGAAGCCTTCCAGAAGCCAGCTAGCAAGGAAGAAACTTCTACCTCATTCATTCACTCAGCAAGTATTTGAATACTGACTCATCAGGTACACACTGTTCTTTTTCTGGGGAAACAGTGCCCTCAAGGAGCTTTTAGTGATAGTGAGTGGAGGCAGACAGTGAACAAACAGAAAAAAGTAAATGCCAGATGGTGATTCGTTCTAAGGAGAAAAATAACCCAGAGTCAAGGAATTGAGGGAGCAAGGTGGGTGTGGGGGAGTTTGCTATTTCAAATGGGGTCGCCAGGGAAGGCTTTATTAAGCAGATGCTATTTGAATAAAGACTAAAGATAACTGGAGGCCAGGTGTTCCAGGTGGAGTACACAGCAGGTACAGAGGCCATGAGGAAGGAGGGAAGGAGTAGGTGGAAAGGCCAGAGTGTTATGTGGAGTGAATACTGCATTTCTCACCCCTGGAAGTGTAGGCTACTGTGAAGACTTAACTTCTGTCCTGAGTAGGATGACCGTATAATAGAGGATTTTGATCAGGGGAAGGTGTAATCTGACCTATGCTTTAAAATAATCACTCTGGTTGCTTTGTTGGTACATAGGAGGGCAAGAGCAGAAACAGACTCATTGGGAGGCTTTGAAAGTAATCCGGTCAGGAAGCGAGGATGGCTTGGACAAAGAGGCTAGTAGCAGAGGTAGTAAGAACCAAGTAGACTGAAAATGTTGTGAAATAGCGCCAGTGTCATTCTGCTGACAGATGGGATGGAGATTGTAAGAGAAAGAAGAGAATCAAGGAGGATGCCAGTCTTTTTGGCTTTAGCAGCAATAAAGAAGGAGTGGTTGTTTCTGAGATGAGGAAGTGTATGGGAGGAATAGGTGTGGGAGGTGAAAGTGGAAATCAGAGTTTTGCTTTGGGATAAGCTGAGTTGAAATGCCTGTTAGCTACCCCAGTGGTGATGTCAAAAAGGATGTAAGATGGTGAAGATCAAGTAGGAAGATGCAGATGATGATGATGATGATGATGATGATAGTAATAGCTGTTAGTGTTTTGTATTGATTGGTTTGTATGAGCACAGGAAATGACATTGTTTTCTACATCTGTGTAGAGCCAACAGATAAATTAACAAAAAAGTTACATAGATAAAGAGCTGCAATTTCAGCTGTATAATTGATAATAGCTGGAGTAGAGACCGTGGCTTTGGGTCTGTGGGAAAGTGGACTTGGTCGTAGATTGTTCTACTAGGGATGGCTAAGGCAGCTATGTTCAGGCTCTCCCTAACAGGGTAGGTTCCTTACTACATGGAACTAAGCAAATCAGAACGTTGGCCTCTGCTCGGGTAGGCAGACCCTACAAGGGATCCTAACAGGGAATGAGCTTTGAATGCTAGATTTCTTTTCTCCAAACTTGCCAATCAACCGATTATCTAAGTCATTCCTCTTACTCTGTGGAGGGGCTCCTGAGGTTTGAGGAAGTCAGAGTGAGCATCAGCTCTGGCTAATAGAGTATGAAGAGTTGGGAATACATGTCTGCCTTTCCGCTCTGAGTATTAGGGGTTTTACACTAACTGTTTCACTGAATCTTCATATTTTGGTCAACATTTTACAGTTGAGGCAACTGAAACTTAAAGAGAGCAATTTCCTAATATCTAACTTGGAGTAGGAAGAGCACAGTATGCCTTTGACACTGGCCTCATGTTCCTCTGCCATATTTTGTGAAACAATAAACTGAAAGGGGTGATCAGTTCATTTATTCATTTATAAAACTTATCCATGAAAGTGTTTGTTGTTGATAGTGTGCTAAGAGTAGATGCCAGTTAAGAAAAACTTTTATTCAAAGTTATAAAAAGAAAATGATTCTTCCCCAAACCAAATTAAGTCTTCACATGCTATTTAAATTAAAAAAGACTATTGACTATTCATTCTTATTGGACTTACTTTTAGAAAAACTTGTTTTTACCTTTTATCCCTAAGTACCTACATGGTTTAGGTATTCAAAGTAATCTTTTTATTGGTCTTTTTATTGGGGCTCCTCAGGCTACAGTAAAGTTAGGTGTTACATTTGATGTAAATTCCACTTTCATGCATGGAAGATTCTAGACTCTGGCTGTACATTTACTGAATCTGCATCTGTGGGGCTTTGAGAAATAGGTAACTTTCTTTAAAATAGAAATCTTTTGAAATTATACAAGACCTGTTATTTGTTCTCATATCTGGTTATTCTCATATTACTGAGTAAGAAAGAGGTTGGAGTAGAAAGACATTAAACTTTCAGAAGTAATGTGAGTTTTCCTCATTCTTGAGCCTCCTTACACTATACTATAATATATACTATACTATACTATACTATACTATACTATACTATACTATACTATACTATACTAAATATGCCTCGTCCTCCTCTCCCCTTCCAGTTAATACTCTCTCACTACTATCCTACCCTCAAATTTAGATGAACATTTATGCATGCTCACTTACATTATTTTACTTATTTTGCATAACATCTTTCTGAGTTAACTTTCTTATTGTCCCTTTTCATGCATGAGAAAACTTGGTATAATCAAATACCTCTGTTTACACAGGTAGCAGCAGAGCTGGCTTCTCAAATCTGGGCCTTCTGATTCTAGGTCCGGTGTTCTTATAGCGCCTTCTCCCTTCAAGTGCAAATAAAACTTTCCTGCCCTATTCCATGATTTCCAGCCTCTGTGCCTTTTCATTTTATTTAATGCTCAGCAGCCCTCCCTCACCCTGCAAAACTCACTTAATTCTTTAGAGCTCTCTGCAGCATCCTTGCCTGTTCTGAGGCTCCTCCTAGTTTGGCTTCTTTTATTATGAAAAACCTCTTTATGATGTTGACCTCTAGCCTGGGCAGCTGACAGTGTTGCTCACTGCATGAGTCATGTTTGACCTGACAAAGTTTTACTTATTCCCTCTCCACATCCCTTAGGTTAGAAACTGAGAGCAGGGATAGACACCTCACTATGTCTTCAATAGAATCCAAGATGAAATCTTGAAAAGAAATTCAGGATGGTCACCGATTTGACCTGAGATACCCTTTGGGAGGCCTCGTAGATAGGGAAAGGCTGGCCTTTCAAATGTCGCATTTTCATTCTTATGAGTTATGCTGGGGACTAGGTTTATTGCAGTGTAGAGAAGCTGCTCAGTGAGGCTCTCATTTTTATTCTCCCTATCTTGAAGTGTGTTCATTAAGGTAAGGTTAATACTGGAAAAATAAAAATAAAATTCAGTGACTGCACACATTCCAGTGAAGGCCCTAGAAAGCCATTAAAGAAAGCATTAAACTTTGCTATTGTGAATAGTGCTGTAATGAACATAAGCATGCATGTATCTTTATAACAGAATAATTTATGTTCCTTTGGGTGTATACACAGTAATGAGATTGCAATCAACCCAAATGCCCATCAATGATAGATTGGATAGAGAGAGATCCAAGATGGCCGACTAACAACAGCTCAGGAATGTAGCTCCCAGTGAAAGCGCAGAGAACGAGTGGACGCCGCACTTTCCGACGAGTTTTTGTTGCCCACAGACCGGGAGATTCCTGGCGGAGAAGCCACGCGGGTCGCCGGCGCGACTCTTTTGGCCGGCGCGGCTGTTTTGCCGGCACCCAGCGCG
>PVKP010031283.1:0-27058 GCA_004027715.1 Plecturocebus donacophilus | reverse complement strand
GTCCCAAAAAAAAAAAAAAAAATCACTGATTTACTGGCATTGAGCTCATGGCCAGCAGCACTATCACTCATGCCTGAACAAAGCTGCTTTAAAGCATGGATCTCCTTCACAAGGCACAAACCAGCCTTCTTGCTCTTAGAAACTATAGCGCTTTGGCGCTATGCTTAGGAGCCATTTTAAGCAGCCAAGTAACCAGCAACAAGCACAAACATGGCATTGACGAGACCATGAACAGGACATGCGTGTTCAGCAGGAGAGCTCGATCAAGAAGGCAGAGTGTCACCCTGTTTCACCTCAGCTGGGGACATGGGCATCAGGTGACTCAAAATTTTCACTGCTTTGAACATGCATATGTTAGTGAATGTCTCCAAATGACCACAAAATTGCTGGAAGTATTGATTTGGGGACTGCAAATAAATTTCATTGAGTAGGCCAATTTGCAAATATGAAATCTTTGAACAAGGCTGACTATATCTACCTTGAGAAAAGGTGGCATGAGAATGCGTACACTGGCTAGCCTCAAGCCTGTGCCTCTAGAGGTACGTGGGGCTGTCCTCTTACCCTGTCCCTGTGACCGATGCAACTGCCTTTCCAAGCTGGAAGTGAAGACTCCTCTACTTCTGTCTTGCTGGCCTGGCCTGTGCTGTCAGCAGGGAACTCCACCCAGGCATGTGGGCTATATACCCATCCCTCTTGGCAATGGCCCTTCCAGGGCAGACCCTGTCCAGCACCCCTCACAACTAAGGGCACCTACCACAGGCTACTGTCCAGTAGATCTGGGAGTCCTGGGTCTGATGTAGAATACGGTAAGGGGCCACACGGGCACTGGAGTCCAGCACCACATCCAGGGTGCCCACGAGAAGACCTGGGAACAGGGCAGAGAGACATGGAGAGTAAGAGGAGGGGCAGACTAAGGCCCCTGAAGGCTGAGTCTGGCTGGAGGCAGACAGGATGGTGATACTACCCAAAGGGTCCAGCCCAAAGAGGGAAACATCCTGAATTACCCCCATGGTCAAAGGCCTTCAGCCAGCATCTGATCCTAATAAAAAAAAAAAAAATCCCCTTCTACTTCTACTTCTTCCTGGAAGTATTTACTTCTCCTGGCTCAGAAACACTTGCGAGTAGAAGCAGATGCAAATTTCATGGGGTCAGAGCTTAAACTTAAATTTAAGGGGTCAAAGCTTAAATTCTGGGAAGCCCTCTTTAAGTATATAAAATTAAGACTAGAAAACAAGCATTGCTTTAGAATGCGAAAGTACAGAGTTACACATTAAAGCTAAAAAAGAACAATATCACAAAATCTAGAAAAACAACACAATGATTTCTTAACTGTCAGACACATCTGAAATCTGTCTTCCTGGACATTTCTTGTAATGTACTCATCGCTTCTTCAGAGGACAATGAATCTGCAACATTATTTTCCATATCAAGAACAGAAAGATAACGTCTTTCCTTTGCCACGACTCACTGATTTTTTTATTACCAACAGCTCAAGGAAGTCTCCTTTAGTCTCAAAAATTATAAATGAAGATGTAAATTTTTAGAATTGTCAAATTTGGGAAAATATTGATAAAGTTTTTTTTATTTCTGAACTGAAATATTTTAGGGCAGTTCAAGTTTTTCTTCTCATCACATATACTCATTTGATAGATGGCACACATTAACCAGTTTGTGGCAATGCTATCTTTTATTTTTACTTTTTGGTAATGCTATCTATGTCAGTGTCACTATTTTTTGACAACTCAGCCAAAAATATATAGCTTTCATCATTGTTTGATTCACTCCTTCTCGCTAACTGAATTATCAAGCCATCTAAAAACCTGTTTATTGTTTTTATTTGAAATTTTTTCTTCCTTTTAATGAAGTGCTGCTTTTGGTATGATCTGAAAATATTTTGTTGTTATTTTTCCTGTTGATGTCAGAACAATTTTTATTGATATTATTCAACTTTAACACTTTTGTTTCATAATCCATTAATATTTTTGAGACAGAGTCTTGCTCTGTTGCCCAAGCTAG
This sequence comes from Plecturocebus donacophilus, assembly GCA_004027715.1. NCBI lineage: Eukaryota > Metazoa > Chordata > Mammalia > Primates > Pitheciidae > Plecturocebus > Plecturocebus donacophilus. Next base: position 25,042 of record PVKP010031283.1, on the reverse strand, counting down.
AGTGCAATGGTGCCATCTTGGCTCACTGCAACCTCGACTTCCTGGGTTCAAGCAATTCTTGTGTCTCAGCCTTCTGAGTAGTTGGAATTACGGAAGGGTGACACCAAGCCCGTCTAATTTCTGCATTTTTAGTAGAGATAGGGTTTTGCCATGTTGGCCAAACTGGATATTCAGATTCTTTAATGAAAAATCTAGGTTGGCATTTTTTTGTTTTTTGAGACAGATGAGTCTTGCTCTGTCGACCAGGCTGGAGTGCAATGGCGTGATCTCGGCTCACTGCAACTTCTTCCTCCCAAGTTCAAGCGATTCTCCTGCCTCAGCCTCCTGAGTAGCTGGGATTACAGGCGTGTGTCACCACAAGCAGCTAATTTTTATATTTTTTTTAGTAGAGTCAGGGTTTCACCATGTTGGTCAGGCTGGTCTTGAACTCCTCACCTCAGGTGATCCACCCACCTCGGCCTCCCAAAGTGCTGGGATTACAGGCATGAGCCACCGATCCTGGCCGGTTTGCATGTTTTTAATAGATGGCTTGAATGAAACCGCATCATTCTCTACTCCTCTTCAGTGAGGACAGTACTCAGAAGGCCACAATGCCCATCATGGCACAAGGAAGGCCCTGTCAGAGGCCACAGCAAGATACACCAAAACTGGCAGTGGGGAGGGGGTTCAAAGAATGGTTCCCTGGGGGTACCCTGGGAGCTCAATCCCGGGAGACACGGAGAGTGAGGTGGAAAGAAGAGCCTGCAGGAAGGAGGTGTACAGAGGCCGGGCTGCACCTGCACCCACCATCCAATGAGATGACCCACATAAGCCTGCCGAGCGCAGCACAAGCGCTGCAAGCACACCAGCGAATCTGACACACTGGCACTCTGGCGGAAGAAAAGGGGCTGGTCACACTGGCACTCTGGTGGAAGAAAAGGGGCCGGTTCCTTGCTTTTTTCAATGTGCTTGCAGTAGCTTCGAGGTTGGCCACAGGGGCTGCCGTCTAACTCCCACTGAACAGCTGAGTCCAGGAGACAGCTCCAGCACAGGAGCCTGAGATCCTTGAGGCCCACTGGGAGGGAGCCAGAAGCTGAAGGGAACACAGTGTTCCTGAGAACGGAACAGTCTTTTCCACATATAGAAGTGTGGCCCAGGAGAAGCCTCTGTCCGCATCTGGCAGGACTGTATTAGCTGCTAAGACTGAAAATCAGGACGATTCACAGAAAAGGTTCTGGATAAAATGGAAGACCTGGCAACATTGAGACCTCATTCCTGTAGGGCAACAATCGGTGTCCCGATGAGCACAGGTACTGAGCCTGAGCCAGCTGGGCTCCTGCAGTCCCGGGGCGAAGCCCTGGAGCATGAGGGGCCCGGGAGGATACCTGCGGAGGGAGTGGCCTGTGGGCCTCCCCTGGATTCCACAGGCCGCACACTCCAAGGGTGCCTGTTCAGCTTCATCCTATGTGGTGGTGGCGACCAGGCCCACAAAGGGGCACCTTGGCGAGCTCGCAGGAACACCCTGTGCTGCTGCCCAAAGCCTTGGGGGGCCAGCTCTCGGAGCATCCAGGAGCAGGAAAGGTCAGGGAGGAGAAGCTGGGGGAATGGGAGTACGGCCAGCTCCAGGGACCTCTGATCTTGCTAAAAGGGCAATACTTTGGTGCGGTGGGAATGAAGAAGCGGCAAAAGAAAACTTAGGCTAGTGTCACCTGGCCCCTTAGATGAACCTGGGGAAACAGGTGGAGGATGAGAACTGGGCGGTCTCCCTAACTTTCGGCGGTGAAATCCCGGGAAGCTGCAGGGCCCCCGGAACTCGCGGGTGCCGAATCTGGGCAGAGGCCGCCGCCAGTCTCCACTCCGCCGCCCTGCGCCGCCCTGAGGCGAGCCCGCCGAGAGCGCAGTCGCCTATCACGAACCCCTGGCCTCTCCGCCCCGGCCCCTCCGCGCCCGGCTCCCGGGTCCTCGCCTCGAGCCCCTGCCCCGCCGCGCGCTAGCCTGAGTGTCAGCCGCGACGCGCCGAGGCCGGGCTTGAACTGGACCCGCCCGCCCCAGCCCCGCCGCGGCTCCCACAGGCCCGGCCGCCCGCGCGCCTCTCACCCGTGAGGCCGCCGCCCTTGCCGTGGCCCCGGCGCCGCTGCAGCACGAAGAAGGGGTTGGCCCGCTCCGTCACCCACAGCGCGTTGGCCACCAGCACCTCCTCCGGGCTCAGCCACATCGCGGGGCTGCTCGCACCGGGCCGAGGCCCGCGAGGCGGAAGCGCCCGCCGCCGTCGCCGTCCCGGAGCGCAGCGTGCGAAGCGGGCCGGGGCGGGGCCCGGAGGGCGACGCCCCCTGGCGGGCGTTTGGCGCACACGCACGCGGCCTGCGCCACGCGCCGCCCTCTCCGCCCCGGCCTCGGGCGCGCGCCAGCCTGACCTCCGAGAGCGGCCCAACCCTTGGCCTCCGGCCTAGGCCCAAAACGGAACGACCTAGTCCGTAGACAGGGGAGCCGCTGAGCAGAGCAGGGCTTCTGGCGTTTTGAAAGATGTGCAACGTGAGAGAAAGATGTAAAGAAGCAGAGTTTGGCTGCTTTTGGCTGGTTGTGGGTGCAACCCGGGGCATGTTAGCATTGCAAAGAGCGCCTGGAAAAGGGTTTGCAGTTCCTCCTAATTCTCAGAATTCTTTTTTTTTTGGACAGAATCTTGCTCTGTTGCCCAGGCTGGAGTGCAGTGGCCCGATCTTGGATCACTGCAACCTCTGCCTCCCGGGTTCAAGTGATTCTCCTGTCTCAGCCTCCCGAGTAGCTGAGATTACAGGCCTGCGCCACCATGCCTGGCTAATTTTTTGTATTTTTAGTAGAGATGGGCGTTTCATGATGTTGACCAGGCTGGTCTCGAACTCCTGACATCAGGTGATCCTCCCACCTTGGCCTCCCAAAGTGCTGGGATTACAGTCATGAACCATCATGCCCGGCCAGGTCTTAGAATTCTGACACTGAGGCCAGAGACTACAAGAATCTTCCAGCGCAGGACAGGTGCCAGGAAGCCCTGAGATGGGCTGCATCGTTGGAAATCAGTGCAGCCCCTCCCTTGACAGACAGGTCATGGAGGCTGGCCGGCCCTGAGGATGGGGTCAGGGCTGGCCCTGGGGCCAGTGGCAGCTTCTGTGCGAGCGTGAGATAGTGAATGCGAGTCCCTGGTCTCCCAGTGCTGATCTGCAGGGGCAGCACCACTCCACACATGACCTTCTGTGTGAAGGGGCTGTCAACTCCACCTGGGACAACAGGCCTGGATGCATGCTGTCTCGGGTCGACTGGAGTGTGGGGTCACCCTGCTGGCTGAAGCCCCCACCAGGACAGAGAGAAGGGGGCAGTTAGAACCATCCTTGGAGCTGGACCTGGCTTCCAGGTGGGTTTTTTTGTCTGGCACTCAAGAATCGGTGTGATGGATGTAGGTCCATGCAATTGATACCCAGAGTGATCTGCAGTCTTCTGCAATGTTACTGGATATAGGAATCAGCTTTCAAGATGCAGAGGTGGGCTTTCTTCAACACTTTGGAAGCTTGAACTAAGATAGTCATTGTGCTCTCTAGAGGAAAAGAATTTGAAAGAACTGCGCTTTTTAACACCCTGAGAGGAGGTAACAGTTGTCTTGTTCCTTCATTCCAGTGGCTCTCAAACTTGGGCATACATTATGATCACCTGGAAGGCTGATTCAAACAGGCTGCCATAATCCCAGCTACTTGGGAGGCTGAGGTGTGAGGATCACTTGAGGTCAGGAGTTCAAAACCAGCTAGGGCAAGACTCCATCTCAGACAAAACAAAACCACACAGGTTGCTGCCCCTGACCCCCCGGGGTGTTTGCATTCCTAACGCGTTCCTAGGTAATGTCAATGCTGCTGACCCGGAGACCACTCCTCGAGAATGATTTTTTTATAAGAAGAAAAAGAACAAACAAACATTTATTGAGCACTTAGTATGTGCATACTAAGCTTACTTCTTTTTGATTTTCTGAGATATAATTCACATTCTGTAACATTCACCCTTTTAAAGTGCAAAATTTAGTGGTTTTGAGTATATTCACTAGGCTGGGCATCCATCATCACTAATTCCAGAACATTTTTATCAACGCTGCCATTCCCCACTTCCCCACCTGCCCCCGGCTTTGCCCCAGCAACCATAAATCTATTTTGACTCTGTACATTTTTCCCATTCTAGACATTTCTTCATATAAATGGAATCATACAATATGTCGTCTTTTGTGTATGGCTTCTTTCACTTCCCATAATATGTTCGAGGTTCATCCATGTTGTAGCATGTATTGATACTCCATTCCTTCTTATGGTTGAATAATACCCCATGATATGGATATACCACATTTTATTTTCTGTTGATGGACATTTGGATTGTTTTCCTTTCTTATTATAATGTTGCCATGAACATTTGTGTACAAGTCTTTGTGTGAATATGTTTTAAATTCTCTTGGGCATATATTGAGGAGTGATATTGTTGGGTTATGTGGTACAGCTATGTTTAACTTTTTAAGCAATGACCAAACTGCTCTTCAAAGCAGCTGTACTACTCCACGTGCCCACCAGCAGTGTATAAGAGTTCTAGTTTTTCCAGTTCTCCTCAACATGTGTTGTTGTCTTTCTTTTTCAACACGGCCATTTCTAGAGGGTGGGAAGTGGTATCTCACTGCGGTTTGGATTTCCATTTCCCTGATGACTAAGGATGTTGAGCATCTTTTCATGTGCTTTTTGGTTATTTGTATATTTTACTTGGAGAAATGTCAATTTATATCCTTTGCCCATTAAAAAAAAATGTTTATTTATTCTCACTCTGTCACCCAGGCTGGAGTGCTGTGGTGCCATCTCGGCTCACTGCAGCCTCTGCCTCTGCCTCCTGAGTTCAAGAAATTCTCCTGCCTCAGCCACCTGAGTAGCTCGGATTAGAAGTGTGCACCACCATGCCCAGCTAATTTTTGTATTTTTAGTAGAGAAGAGGTTTCATCATATTGGCCAGGATGGTCTCAAACTCCTGACCTCAGATGATCCACCTGCTTTGGCCTCCCAAAGTGCTGGGATTACAGGCTTGAACCACCATGTCCAGGCCCTTTGCCCACTTTTAAGTTGGGTTGTCTTTTTATTGTTGAGTTGTAAGCATTCTTTATATATTCTGGATACTAGACTGTTACTGGATATGACATTACGCCTACTTCTTATTTTAAGTATAATCGCCACACATCAACCCTATGAGGTAGGTATTTTATGAGCTCTATTTTACAGATGATAAACCTGATATCCAGATAGATGAGATGATTTGCCAAGTTCATACTATGATGTGGGTGGCAAGGTGGCTCTCCTGTGCAGACCGTTCTGGCTCCAGCTCTTTTCTGCATGTGTGGGACATGTGCTGCCTTTGCCCCCAGCGTCCACTTCTGCTGTCTGTGCACTGTCATTCATGATTCTGCAATGGAAACTGTATCTCAGAACACTCAGCTCCTGTCTGTCAGGTGAAGATGCATGGACTCCTGGGCTGTGGAAGTGGAGCCCATGCCAGCTGAGTCTATCAGGGCATTCTGTCTGTGATCACAGGGGCTGGCTGGTGATGACCACATGCCTCTAACAAAGCCAGCTGGGCCAGGGAAATACCGTTCAGACCTGGGCCATCTCCTGGGGAAGTGGACCGGCTCTTGTGCTGATGGCGTTTCTGCCACCCTGAGGCTAGAAATGGGGTTCCCTTGAAGGAAGCAAAGTTGGCACATGTCTTGGTGTCAGCATTTGAGGGTCAAATCACAGCAAGCCTGACATAGGCACCTCTGGGCATTTTGGCTTCTGGGGGCCATTACATTCCCCTTTTGTGTTAGCCAGTTTTGGTTGGGTTTTCTGTCACCTGTAACCAAGAGAGTCCTCAGTGATACACATTACCACCAACAATACTCCATGTGATCAAATCAGCTTTTTCAATAGGTTTTTATTGAAATGGTTATATTAGCAAATTCTGCACATACAGGTGTACACTGTGGGCATATAGGTATATACCATACAATTTCACTACTTGATTATACTTACACCAACCATGCAGACCTAGGAGTTGTGCTGCCCAGAACATTCCAAAGGGTTGATGAGATCTGATTGTCAAGAACGAGCTCACACTCTACTTGTAGGTGTTTGTGTTCCAGACAAGAAAACTCTCCCTACAGGGAGGCCCAAAACTGAGCTAATTGTGTTTTGCTTCTTGAATATTTACTGTTCTTTCTGGCACAAGCAATCCAATGGTGAATTAAAATTCAAGTGCATAGTTTCCTTTTCATCCCTCAAGGTGGAAGATAAGTCATTTGCCACATTTAGGTATATCCCAAGCCTCCCCACCCCACGTTACCTGTGCTATGGTTAGAAAAATAGTTTTGTATGCCATATTCTGAGAGGCTGTGCATAGTGAGCAGGAACCTGGAGTAAGGTGGGCTCTTTGAATGACCCAAATATGAAAGGGGCAACTTTAATATTTTATGAGTATAAAAGCTACTGAGGGTTCAAAACAATTGTGACGTATGTGGCCTAGGAGCTGTACCAGCTCCTTTTTCTGTACAGGAACAGGATGCTTCTATCAGGTGAGAATGTTCTCCATACACCAAATATTTTCTAGCTTGGAGCCTTTTCCTGTCTTTGTAATCACACTGAACACGTTTTTTGTTGTTGTTGTTAGAGTTATTGCCTCTCTGCAGTAGATCCTGCCTCCAATTCTCAGCTTAAGATACCAGATTTTGGCCCCAAGCCCCAGTCAGGAGATCCCCTCCTCCAGCTGGCTCAGCAAGCCAGGCCCAGGCTGCCTGGAGAAGCACCCTCTCTGTTCTCTCCAGGATGGCACACGTCATCTCAGGTTGGGCACTCAGCAAAGGTGCTGGGACCTGGAACTGGGCCATACCTACTGGCCCAGGCCACAGAGCACAGCTGGCAATCCACAGCTCTTCTGCTATAAGAATGCTTACTCACCTGAAGGAAGAGAAATGGCAAGGATGTTATATTCCACCTAACCAACCTCCCCTCACCATTTCTTTACAAACATCTTGGTTCAGTACCTCTCAGTCATTGGAGAAGTCCTTTAATATCACATAGTGTAAATATACTTCCACTTAATTGGAGATAAAGGATGTTCCAAAAGCAAATTTGAATTTACTTTGTGTTGGGTTAAATTTGTAAACCACAGCTCAGAACCATTGTCTCTGATGCTCCACAGATGTTGGTGGCTGTAGAGAGAGGTGGCTAGGGAAGGTGATGATCCGAGGATGTGTGGGGGACTGAAGAGGCCAAGTCAGCCTGGCCAGGCGACCATGTTCCGTAGGAAGCTGGGTGGCCTGAGTGGAGAGCAGAGGGGCCTGGAGCCTCCACCTTGACTGAGAGCAGCGTGCTCACCACGTGCACCTTGAGTTTCCACAGGAAAATGCATGTGCGCTAGGCGAGGCACCACCCTCAGCTTGGGACAGCAGCCTTGGCAGTGTCTGGCCACTAGCGCTGTTTTCCCAGGACTGGATGGGCCACCTAGAGCTTTTGTGGTGTGTGTACAGGGAGGAAGAGTCAACAGGAGGAACTCCACAGCCCAGGCAGAGGTCTGAGCTGGCCAGCAGCACTGACTCCTTCTGAAAGCTTAAAACTCAAGTTGCAGGACGTTGAAAGGTTTTTTTCTTTTCCATAAAGGATCTTCCTTCTTCCCCAAGTTAGAGTGAAGAAAACAGAAAAAAATAGCTTGAGCCTAGGGTGGAAAAAGAAGGAAAACCTCAGATGAATCCAGGTGACGGCTGGGCAGCCCCCTGCAGGGTCTTTGTGAGACCACGGGAGCCAAGACTCGGGAATAGGAACATCACCCTTTCAGCAGCCAAGGCGGATGGCACCTTCTCTTCACAGTCACTGGAGGCTGTGGGGCCACAGCTGTGGAGAACGCAGGCAGCTGGAGACCCTCTCGGCCTCTCTTCTTCAAAACAGTGTGTTGGGATCTTCCAGGAAACCCACAAAAAAGAGGGTGAACCTTTAGCCACCCCAGAGAAGCTTCATGGCTACAGGGAGGCTCCTGCTCCCCAACTGAGCCCCCAAACCAGGCCTTAGGGGCCAGTGTGATCTGGAAACTCAGAGCCCCCATGAGTCACGGGGCCAGCCAGTCCCAATGACTCGCAAGGGGAATGTTTCTCCGAGGTGCAGATTTGGAGGCTCATGATTTGCTTTCTTTGAAGTTGCCTCAGACAATAAGGAAGAGAATTCCAGGAAGCAGACACAGGCACCTTCTCCCCACCTGCCTTCTTCCTGTGTTTTTTCTGATGCTACAATACTTCAAACACATTAAGGGTTTCTCCCAGTCCTTCTGCAAGACTCTTCACCACAGCCAAGGGTGCTATGTGAATATTTCATCAGCCTTTCCTAATGGGCCAAAAGGAAGGTGTGTCAAAGCACTTGAATGCTTCACCAACAAGGCCAAAATACAAGACAAAACTCCATGCTCCTCATGTGTAACAAATGCCCTAACCAGACCTGGGAGGGGAAGGCAACTATTTAAGCTGTGGGTGTTGCCCTGAGATGAGGATCCCTTACTCATCTCCCCACACTCCCTGAGTGTGAGCCAGTGTTTAGTCACATTAAACTCTGCTTCTGGGTGACACTGAACACAGGAGAAGAAGTGACAGCTAGTTGGGACTGCCTTTCTTGAAGAAGGAAATCATTTTCAATTGCTTTTCTAAATCAGTTGCCTTCAGTAGCTCCTTCTCTCCACAACTTAAATGTCAGGGCTTTATCCCAAGCCCCATCCTCATGTCACTGGGGGGTTTCAGCCCTACTCTGCTTCCACTGCCATCTGAACTCAAGGATACCTCTCCTGGCCAGCCCCTCGTGGGAGATTCTGCCTCCATTGAGTGTGAGTGCGTGCATACCTGTCGGGGTGTGTTGGGGGAGGGAGGAGGAAGGAAGAGATTTGGGTGCCATAGTTATTGTGATTACATGGAGGTATTCAGCAGGACAAGATAGCATGTCCTCTTAAAACACAGCTTCTGACTTGGTGTGGTGGCTCATGCCTATAATCCCAGCACTTTGGGAGGCTGAGGTGGGCATATCACTGGAGCCCAGGAGTTTGAGGCTAGCCTGGGCAACATGGAAAAACTCTTGTCTTTAAAACAATTTTTAAAAAAATTAAGCCAGGTGTGGTGTCACACACCTGTTGTCCCAGCTACTTGGGAAGCTGAGTCAGGAGAATCCCTTGAACCTGGGAGGCGGAGGTTGCAATGAGCTGAGATTGCACCATTGCACTCCAGCCTGGACAAAGCAAGACTCATCTAAAAAAAAAAAAAATTAGCTGGGCATGGTGGTATGCACCTGTAGTCCCAGTTACTCTGGAGGCAGAGGTAGGGGGATCACTTTAGCCTAGGAGGTTGAGGCTGCAGTGAGCTAAGACCACACTACTGCACTCCAGCCTGGGCAATAGAGTGCGACCCTGTCTCTAAAAAAATTAAGAAACATAGAAACACAGCTTCACAGGCATTCTGCTGCAGCAGTCTGCACTTTGGCCAGCTCACCCCACTGAACCTCCACCTGGGCACCAGCTTCACACCTCTACGCCCTCTTCCAGAGCCCCTGCCAGCCCAGACCTAAAGTATCCCCACAGGGCTCTCCTTGGGTTCCCCCAACACCCACCCAGGCACCAGGACTGGAAGCCCAGGCTTCTGCTTCAATCTCCCTCCTCTTCTACTTGCCATCAGAGCCTGGTGTGGGGTCTGTGCATGCCTCCCCTTTGCCCTGGCCCCTCAGGCAGGACTGGCATCCCAGGCCTCCCCAATGCCCAGTGCGGTTCCTTTTCTTTCCAAACAGAGACAGGAGTCTGGTCTCCCTGGCAAGCCTTCCCTGCCTAGGAAGTGCTGCCCTCGCCTCCTGGCCATTATCCACACCTCCTCTCCACTGTTCCCTTGGGCCTCTCTATGGCTGCAATGCCTCCCCTCCACCTGTGCCCTGGAAGTCCCTCCTGGATATGAGGGTCCAGATTCACCCTCATATCATTTGCTCTCTTACCCTAGTTGGTTGATAATATGCTCACTGTATAAAACAGCCAAAATCTCAATGGTCACAGATTCACTCCAACTTCTAGTATATGTTTGGCACAGAGTGAGAGCTTAATAAAAGTCTGCTGACAATATTAACTGTACAATCCTACTCTTTTCCTTCTACATTCAGCTTCACTAAAATCAGTGTTTTTCTTTCATGACATTTATGAGCAGCATCCACTTGTCAAGGAACCACATTGTCACTTGCCAGTGGTTAATGTCAACCACTGACATTAACGTCACCTCCTTGTTTTCCTATAGCAGAGTCAGTGCCTCAATAATAAAGGTTAACAGCAGGAGAGTACTTTGATTTTTCTTCAGTTAAAACTAGCTTCAGCTGGGCATGGGGGTTGGCATGAGCCTGTGGTCCCAGCTACTGGGGAGGCTGAGGCGAGAGGATCACTTGAGCCCAGGGGGTCAAGGCTGCAGTGAGCCATGATTGTGCCACTGTACTTCTGCCTGGGTGACAGAGCGAGATCTTATCTCTAAAAAAATTAAAATATAAAAAAACAATTTTATTTAGCATATACCTCAATGAATGGATTGGATATCAGTGAGAAGAGCTTATACAGCCTATAGGAAATGTCAAGTTTGTAAAATTCAGTAATCTCATTTTAAAAAATACTTTTCCAAATATCATCAGACTCACTGGCAGCTGGGGCTGTTGCCACATCAGGGAAGCTGGCAGGTGCCAGACTAGAGGTCAAGGCAGTGCCTCATGGATGTGCCTCTCAACCAGACCTGAGGACCACTAGGGGAGCTGGGAGATGGGGCCTATCTGCAAAAGCAAGGCTCATCAGGGCTGTGAGGTGTTTTTAGCTTGGGGGTAGAGCTTGTCTTCCCAAGAGGAGGGCAGAGGCAGGCAGCCCTGGGCAGACATGTTCACCACGACCACTGGCTGAGCTCTGTCTCCTTTGGTGGAAGCCCTGGCTGTCTGGCCTCCCCTCCGCTTCCCCTGGAATAACAGGAAAGGAGGGCTACTGTGGGCAGTTCCTCCATCAGGATGTTAAAAATCACCAAAGTGGCCGGGTGCAGTGGCTCACGCCTGTAATCCCAACATTCTGGGAGGCTGAAGCAGGCAGATCATGAGGTCAAGAGTTTGAGACCAGCCTGGCCAATATAGTGAAACTCCATCCCTACTAAAAATATAAAAATTAGCTGAGTGTGGTGGTGCATGCCTGTAGTTTCAGCTACTTGGGAGGCTAAGGCAGAAGAATCACTTGAACCCGGGAGTAGGAGGTTGCAGTGAGCCAAGATTGCGCCACTGTACTCCAGCCTGGGTGACAGAGTGAGACCCTGTCTCAAAAAAAAAAAAAAAAAAAAATTCACCAAAGCTTAAGCATGTGCATTTCAATAGTCACAATCAACTCCCAGAGGATGCTGCTGGCTGCCCTGGTTCTAGACCTGCTCATCCTGCCACACATGCCCATAGTTCTGCTCACCTGGGCACAGGCCCAGCTCACGGCAGTCCACCTGGAGGCAGGGAGGGGGTGTGGTATAAACAGCTGACTCCTCAACCCCTTCCCTGCTTCAAATAGCTTCCCCTTCAACAATGACTGAAGTTATCATACATTTCCTAATAACTGCTGGTGGTGGCAAGACTTGCAACAACTGAGACACTCATTGTTTGTACCTCATCACACCTTCAGCGGGCAGAACACTGCTCCCCAAGTGCCTCAGGATAGTACTGCCCATGTGGAGACGTGTGTCCTCACAATGTTTGCCTGACAGGCAGCCCCAGCCACTTCCTGCCAGGGTCCCAGCTTAGCACAGATTTTCCCCAGCATAGCAGCTAGTAAAGAAGCTTTCATCTGGGATTTTAAAAAAATGCCATTCTTGGCTAGGCATGGCGGCTCAACCTGGAATCCCGGAACTTTGGGAGGCTGAGGTGGGAGTGGATTGCTTGAGCCCAGGAGTTCAAGACCAGCCTGGGCAACATGGCGAAGTCCCATGTCTCTAGAAGAAATACAAAAATTAGCTGGGCGTGGTGAAGTGTGCCTGTGGTTCCAGCTACTCTTGGGCTGAGGTAGGAGGATCACTTGAGCCCAGGAGGTTGTGCCACTGCACTCCAGCCTGGGTGACAGAGTGAGACCCTGTCTCAACACAAAAACAAAAATCAGAAACCAAAAACCAAACCATCCTCTCTACTTCTGAAGAACAAGATCTTAGTAAGAAGTTAGTGTCCTCCTAACAAAGATAGGACATTCTGTAGCTGAGCCAGAGAATGACCCCAATTTTCCAGAGAAGGGTGTCAAGCTAAGACCTGGAGCACTCTTCTCAGTATACTCCCCTGTAAGGAATGCCTCCTTGGTTATTCTACTGTAAATGTGTGCCCCAGATTTCCCAGAAATTCAAATGATATATTAATAGACAGATTCTAGGGGCCTGAAACTGTTATTTCTTCTTAAGTAATTTCATACTTTTTCAGTAAAGAAACTGTTGAAACCAGGCGTGGTGGGTCATGCCTGTAATCCCAGCACTTTGGGAGGTCAAGGCGGGTGGATCACCTGAAGTCAGGAGTTTGAGACCAGCCTGGCCAACATGGTGAAACCCCATCTCTACTAAAAATAAAAACATTAGTCGGGGGTGGTGGCACACACCTCTAGTCCCAGCTACTCAGGAAGCTGAGGCAGGAGAATCGCTTGAACCCGGAGGCGGAGATTGCAGTGAGCTGAGATTGTGCCACTGCACTCCAGCCTGGGTGACAGAGTGAGACTTTGTCTCAAAAAGAAAAGAAAAGAAACTGTGTTGAGTGAAATTTAATGTGTACACCTTTGTTAAGACCTCAAACGAGGAGAAAATGCTACACTAGGGTCTGAGTTTTGGTTTGGGAAAACAAGGAGGTGGTATAGACAACATGGCAACAATCAGAACTGAGCTGTCCTATCTTCCAGGTGGGCCAAGCACATACACATGCAGGCACATGTCTGGAACCTGCGGCAAATGGTTCTAGCCTCTTGCAGACTCATCCTCCCTCCAAAAGCCCAATGGAAAAACCTGTTTTTCTGAACGATGGTATATTGAAACTGCTCATTGAAAATATTTTTATAGTACAAAGACTATAGTAAAGAAAAAAAAACCCAAAAGCCCTTGGTAAAAGGTAAAACACAAAAGCTGCTAAGACCTTTAAAATCTGCACCATTCGTCTCAAACGAGCAAAAACAAAACACCACTGCTTGCTCTCTGACAACACTCCTGAAGGCTGTCCCCATCCAGGGGACAGGTTTCTTTCAGGCATACCTGTGTCTGAGGCATGTTACTGATGCGCTATGAGAAAAGACACTTAGGAGAAGCTGCATGTGGGAAAATGGCAAGTGTTCACTTCAAACTTATGTTCCACAGTCAGTGAGAACAGGGTGGGGGATTCACACGTCTGCTTGGTTTGCTGCCAGATCAGACCCTAGGCACGTGGAGACTGAGGTTCCTGTTCTCACAGCAAGGGTCTGTACACCTCATGCCCCCACGCAGCTCATACCAGTAAGGAGAAGCAGACTCAACTCGGCTGTGTCCTTTTGCAAAGAGAGTGTACAGATTTGTTTTATAAATTTGCCCATGGTGGTTCTGTGCTGGGATCACTTGTAAGATGCAAGTTTCTATTCATGTTAATTTGATGTCATCCAAGGTGTGTGGGAAAATCTCGCATGTCCCTGATGCTTGGCACGCTGGCTGCTGCACCGTCCTGTAAGCCTGGAAGCCAGTGCTCCTGTGCCTTTTTCATGCTATGCTGGGGCTGGTGGGGAGGACTGGGCTGCACAGTGGACACTGAAGATGGGTGCTTATCTGGTATCTGCAGCAAGAAGTGGGTTCAGTCTTCCCAATGAGACATTCCAGATCGTTCTGTTTTTCACAACTGCTGACCATCCCCCCTGAAATCACTGTGCCCAGAGACACTGCTGGGCTGGGCTCCCAGGTGCCAACTCCCTATACACACACCTCAGGGGTGGCTGAGTAGACATGTCTACAGGCTGCAGGAATGAAGGGGCCTTCAGTGTTTTCGTGCTGACATAAACACTTGTCACTTTTCATCATGCTCAACACAGAGGCCGGAAAATGGCGATGCAGATGGCTGCCTGGCCCTGCACACAGACCCGGCCCCATGGCCTGAGTCTCCCATGGCCCTGCCCTGGTAGGACGTGGGTGGTCAGAGTCTCAGAGGAGGTACAAAGGCAAGGCCTTTTCTCAACCCCCTTTAGAAGAGGCTCTTCAGCAGGAAGTAGAATAAGCAAGAGGGGACCATCCAGAGTAGGTCAGGGAGCAGCACCTGCACTACACAGGGGTAGGAAGCTTCTCCCACAGGGCAGTATGCATCGTAAGCGGGGACCACAAAAGGATGTTAAAAACCCCAACTTCCCTGGCACAGAACAGCATGTGATTATTCAGAGATGCGTCTGCAATGCAACATTAATCCCGGGCCCAGCCTCTTCTCTGGCAACAGCCAGGCTTGCTAGGCGCCCACTTTCAATGATCAGCTTGGACGCATTTTCAATACCACAAGGCTCACCTGGGCAATACTGCTGTCCTCAAAGCCGCACCTTGGGGGAACTTTGCAAATTAACCCTGAACCCCAACCTGTGCTTGGAAAGTGCTGCCATTCTTCCAAAACGGATGCTGACAGAATACAAAATAAGAAAGGTGATCAGAAATCAAATCACAAAAGCAGTGACTCCTACAGCCCATGTTTAAAAATCAGGTTTTGTTCTCATCATATATGTCCAAAGAAGGTTCAATTGTGGAGAATTCACTTTCATACACCAGACTCCGAGGGGACAAAGAGTTTCGATGAAAGAAGTGACCACCTGAAAAAGGAAGAAGAAAGAGAGACTTAATAGGTCATCAGGCCTATGTTTCTCATAGAGCTTGGAGGAAACAATGTGGATTATCTTTGAAGCATGACATTTTCTTAAATATCCTTCATTTGGGGCTATTATTAGAGAAATGGAAAGAGTGTGGGCATCCTTCAATTCAAGCATGCTTTAAGCCTCTAAGTCCCAATCTTTGGATCCCCAAGGGACTAACCACTGGAGTTCCTCAAAGCAAAAGCTGCCTGGTGCTCTTAAAAGGATTCCACTTAGAAATGTGAGCACTTGGCTGGGCACAGTGGCTCATGCCTATAATCCCAGCACTTTGGGAGGCCGAGGCAGGCAGATCACGAGGTCAAGAGATCGAGACCAGCCTGCCCAATATGGTGAAACCCCGTCTCTAGCGAAAATACAAAACTTAGCTGGGTGTGGTGACTCGCACCTGTAGTCCCAGCTGTTCGGGAGGCTGAGGCAGGAGAATCATTTGAACCTGAGAGGCGGAGGTTGCAGTGAGCTGAGATTGCACCACTGCACTCCAGCCTGGCAATATAGCAAGACTGTCTCAAAGAAAAAAAAGAAAAAGAAATGTGAAGACTTTTTCCTGGACACATGATCTTATGGAAGACTGCTCCCAGCCCTCTCATCTGAACACCTGTTCTGGTTTGGGCCTGGGGATAGGCATGGATTCCCCTCATCAGCTGGGCCGACCTGGGGGCTCTGATTATATATATATATAATTATTATTATTTATTTTTTAGATGGAGTTTTGCTCTTGCTTCCCAGGCTGGAGTGCAGTAGCGTGATCGCAGCTCATTGCAACCTCTGCCTGCCAGGCTCAAGTGATTCTCCTGCCCAGCCTCCCCAGTAGCTGGGACTACAAGCACCTGCCACCATGCCTGGCTAAATTTTGTATTTTTAGTAGAGATGGGGTTTCACCATATTGGCTAGGCTGATCTCAAACTCCTGACCTCAGGTGATCCGCCTGCCTCAGCCTCCCAAAGTGCTGGGATTACAGGCATGAGTCACCATGCCTGGCCTTGGATAATATATTTTAAAGTTTATAATTATATGAAACCTTCATATGGTTTAGTTCATTCCACATGTGTTCTTAAGACCAGTAGTCTCCATTTCTCAGAGATAGGTACTTTTAGCTGGTTCTTAGCATTTACTTCCATGTCTCTAGTAATATGCCTACATTGGTCCTTCTGAATTTTTTCAGTCTTAGACTTTATCTACTGAATTCCCACTGTGGAAGATGAGATTTTCTCTAACCCCCGCCCCCACACTGCACCTACTTTCCATTGCCTCAATATAATTATATTTGATTTTAAAATTCCATATTTAAATTATTTGACTATTTGTGCTTCTCGAAGCTAAGCCATGCTTACATTTCCTTTTCTACTAAACTGTAAGTTTTACTGGTGTATAACTGACTTACAATGAAATGCACATGTTTAAAGTACAAAATTTGGTAAGTGCTGACATCTGTACACATCGGTGACACCATCACCAGAATGAAGGAAGATAACACACGTATCTATCAAGCCAAAGTTTCCTGGTGCCTCTCGATAATCCCTTCCCCTTCTTTCTACCCTATTCCTATTGCCAGGGAAACATAGGTTAGTTCGAATCTTTCTAGAATTTTGTATAAATGGAATTACATATTATATATTGGCTCTTACAAATAAAGTTGCTATGAACATCTGTGCACATAGGTTGTGTGAACACATGCTTTCATATTTCCTAGATCTGTAAATACTCAGGAGTGAAATGACTGTGAAAAATGAACCTTTACAGAAACTGCCAAGCTGCTCTAGGATGGTCCTACTGGCAGCGTGTGGAAGTCCCAGCTCCTTTTCATACTCATCGACACTTGATATGGTCAGTCTTGGAAAAGTTTAGGCATTCTAGCAGGAGTGTAGTAGTTTCTCATTGTGGTTTTAATTTGCATTTCCTTGATGACTAATGATGCTGAGCATCTTTTCATGGGCTTATTAGCCAACTGTATATCTTCTTTTGTGAAGTGTTTTCTTCAACTCTTTAGCTCATTGAAAAAACTGGGCTTTTAAAAAAAATTTCTGTTTTTAAATTTTTTTTGAGACAGAGTCTTGCTCTGTTACCCAGGCTGGAGTGCAATGGCGTGATCTCAGCTAACTGCAACCTCCATCTCCTGGGTTCAAGAGATTCTTGTGCCTCAGCCTCCAGAGTAGCTGAGATTACAGGTGTGGGCCACAGTGCCTGGCTAATTTTTGTATTTTTAATAGAGACAGAGTTTCACCATGTTGGCCAGGCTGGTCTTGAACTCCTGAGCTCAAGCGATCTGCTTCAGCCTCTCAAAGTGGTGAGATGATAGGCGCAAGCCACCATGCCCGGCTTGGGCTGTCTTCATATTATCAAGTATAAGAGTTTTTAAAAAATTCTAGGCTGGGCATGGTGGCTCATGCTTGTAATCTCGGCACATTGCGAGGCTGAGGCAGATCACTTGAGCTCAAGAGTTCAAGACCAGCCTAGGTAACATGGCAAAACCCTGCCTCTAATAAAAATACAAAAAGGAGCCAGCTGTGGTGGTGAGCACCTGCAGTCCCAGCTACTCGGGAGATAGAGGTGGAGGATCGTTTGAGTCCGGGAAGCAGAGGCTGCAGTGAGCTGAGATTGCATCACCGCCCTCCAGCTTGGGCTACAGAGTGAAACCCTGTCTTAAAAAAAAAAATTAAATTAAAAAAACTCTAGATACAAGTCTTGTCAGACATACATTTTGCAAATATTTCCTCCCAGTCTGTGGCTTGCTTTTCCATTTTTATAACAGTATATTTTGAATATTAAAAGTTTCAAATTTTGGTAAGGTCAAATGTATTGATTTTTTTCTTATTGTAGTTTGTGCTTTTTGTGTCAGATTTAAGATTCCTAAGGTTACTAAGATTTTCTCCTATGTGTTTATTTAGAAGCTTTATAGTCTTAGTGTTTAATACTTAATCCACTTCAAGTAAATCTTTGAAAATGGTAGAATATAAGGGTTGGAGTTCATTTTTTTTTTTTTTTTTTGCATATGGATATCCAATTGTTCCATTGTCGATTGTTTAAAAGATTATCCTTTCCCTCAATGAATTGTCTTGGCACCGTTATGGAAAATCTATTGATTGTAAATGTGTGGGTCTGTTTCTGGGCACTAT
Source organism: Plecturocebus donacophilus (assembly GCA_004027715.1). NCBI lineage: Eukaryota > Metazoa > Chordata > Mammalia > Primates > Pitheciidae > Plecturocebus > Plecturocebus donacophilus. The sequence continues at coordinate 7,040 of PVKP010031283.1, read as the reverse complement.
TCTGTTCCAGCAATCCATTTGTCTGTCTTTATGTTGCTAAATTAAATTTACACTAAACTGCTTCCTTACATATTTTAAGTTTGGCCTAACGGTTTCTCCATACACAGTAAACTGTCTCTTAACTGGATGTGTGACAGAGTGTAACCTACTCTTGTACCAAGAAGCTAAGTCTCAGCCAATCCCAGCAGCTAAGTTTCAGCCAATCACAAGTGGCCAACAGTGCAAACCGTGTTCAGTGAGGCAAAGGCCGAGCTTTACCCATCCAGCTGTTTCTGTACCTCATCACTTCCCTTTCCTCACTTCCCTTTTTCTGTCCATGAATCCAACGATGGGGCAACCCTGAACCTATTTTGGTCCTGGGGGCTGCCTGATTCTTCAATCATTCTTGCTCAATTAAACTCTTTTAAATCTAATTTCTCTAATTTTATTTTTTGAAACAGAGTCTTGCCCTGTTGCTCAGGCTGGAGGGCAGTGGCACGATATTGGCTCACTGCAACCTCTACCTCCTGGGTTCAAGCGATTCTTTCGCCTCAGCCTCCAGAGTAGCTGGGACTACAGGTGCTCGCCACCATGCCTGGCTAATTTTTGTCTTTTTAGTAGAGACAGGGTTTCATCATGTTGGCCAGGCTGGTCTCAAACTCCTGATCTTGTGATTTGCCTGCCTTGGCCTCTCAAAGTGCTGGGATTACAGGCATGTGCCACCGTGCCTGGCTGTTTTTCTTTTAAGAACGCTAACACCATATTGTCTTGATTATTGTAGCCTCAAAATTAGGATTAGAAATTCTTCAGCTTGATGGGCATGGAGATTTGCCCCTAAAAATTGCAACAGATTACTCACCAGACGAGTATTAAATGAAAGCATTTCATGTGCTAGCACGTGAGCACCAGGACTTCTGTTTTCTTAACTTTTCTATATTGAAAGTCTTCTGCATTAAAAAAATTGGCATGAAGTCAGAATTGATGGTCAGTACCTATAATCCCAGCTACTAGGGAGACTGAGGTGGGAGGATCACTTGAGCCCAGGAGTTCAAGCCCAGCCTGGGCAACACAGTGAGACCTTGTCCCTAAACCTAAACAATTTTTTTTCTTAATAAATTAAAATGAAATATAGGCCGGTTACAGTGGCTCATGCCTGTAATCCCAGCACGTTGGGAGGCCAAGGTGGGAGGATCACCTGAGGTCAGGAGTTTGAGACCAGCCTGGCCAACATGGTGAAACCCAATCTCTACGAAAAATACAAAAATTAGTATGTATAACCTAGATACAGATATGTGCACAAATCATAAGTATCCCGTTTAACGAATTTCTATAAAGAGAATACACCCACGAAATAATCACTGCACCAACGATGGTGGTGGGTACCTTCAATCATAGCTACTTGGGAGGCCAAGGTAGGAGAATTGCTTAAACCCAGGAGGTGGAAGTTGCAGTGAGCGAGATCATGCCACTGTGCTCCAGCCTGGGTGACAAGAGTGAGACCCCACCTCAAAAAAAAAATCAATATAAATAAATAAAAATGTTAAAATGGGATGAATTCAAAGATGCTTACTATCTACACACAGTAGCAAGGCCCTGCATAATTTCTGACAAAGGATCCTCAGCCCCCAGAAGTATAGACACAATCCAACAGTGCTAAGGGAGGAAGACGAAAAACAAAGAGCTGATGACAGTGGAGTTTCCTGCTCTTCAGGATGAACTAAAGCCATCTGCGATATTGTGAAATGTGTATTTGTTTTTTATCCAGGCTTCCTGGCCTGAACTCCTAAAATCTTTAGAATCTCCACAGTGGTGTCCTTCATGTGCTAAAGAGGTGGGGGAAGGCAGGCAGCCCCCATGTGGCTCCAGGATGGGGCTGACCACCAGAAAGACCAAGGCAGGACTGGAGGGCTTTGACCTTCAGCCTTACCCCCACGTCCTCCAGGGAGGGGAGAGGAGCTGAAGGTTGAGTTGATCACCCATGGCCAGCAGTTTAATCAGTCATGCCCATGTAATGACGCCTCCACAAAAACCCAAAGGACTGGGTTTGGGGTACTTTGGGGATAACTGAACACGTGGAGGTGCTGGCAGAGGAGGGCACTGAACTTCAAGCTGCTTCTCACATGCCTTGCTCTATGCATCTGTCAACCAAAAAGTGAAATAACAGGCATCATAACTAGAAAACCATGGTTGGAGTTCTTCCATTTTTTTTTGTTTTTTGTTTTTAAATTTTTTTGAGATGCTCTTATTCTGTTTCCCAAGCTGGAGTGGAGTGCAGTGGTGCAATCCTAGCTCACCGTAGCTTCAACCTCCTGGGCTCAAGCAACTCTCCTGCCTCAGCCTTTCTAGTAACTGGGACTACAGATATGTGCCAGCAAGCTGGGCTAATTTTCAAATTTTTCTTTTGTAGAGCCAGTGTCTTGTTATGTTGACGAAAATTCCTGGCCTTACATGATCCTCCCACCTTGGCCTCCTAAAGTGCTAGGATTACAGATGTGTCACTCCACCTGGCTGGATTTATTCTGAGGCAAGTTTGAAGATGCAGGTCCAGGAACACAGACTCCATATTGATGGAGAATGTGCCTCCAAGGAGGCTGCATGAGGCACAGTAGATATACATTTTCCAACAGGAGGATGCTTGTGGCATGTAAAGGGGGAGTAGTGGAGGCGAGGCAGGGAAGCAGCTTTCCATTCTCGTGATTCTGATTAGTGCCCAGTGATGCTAGCCATACGAAAAGGTAAACGTGCACTTGCGTGGGGTGGGAGAAAGGTTAGGCAACTTAGGGTCTGGTAGGGGTCGACCAATTCCATCCTGTCTTTGTTCTACCTCTGATAAATAGGTTTATGACTAGTGCCTGTCAGTGAACTACTTGAACTCCAGTCATATAGGCAAGAAGTCAGCTTTATTTATAGACCTAGGATTTATTATTCATGTGCCCAACTACAGCCATCATGGGCCACTTTTGTACACATGTACATGCAGTTCCCTCAGATGATGCCTAGGAGTGGGATTGCTGGGTCTTAGGGTGTGCATATGTTCAGCTTCAGCAGATACCGGCCGTGTTCCATAGTGGCTGTGCCAACTTTGAACTCCCACCAGTTAATGAGAATTCCAGTTGCTCTCTTTCTATGCCAATACTTGATATTTTCTGTTTCTTTCATTTCAGCATTCTGGCAGGTGTATAATGGCATTTCATTATGTTTTAATTTACATTCCCCCAATGATCAAAAGGATGAACACTCTTCATACATTTGCAGGCTATTTGTATATCTGTTTCATTCTGAAATGTCTCTTTCTTCATTTTCCCATCAGGTTGTCAGTCTTCTTCTTTTTTCTGACTATGAGTCCTTTGTGAGTTAAAAGCATTGCAGGTACCTTCTTCCAAAACTGTATTTTGATGAGCAAAGTTTCTTAAATTTAGTGTGGAACAAATTATCTATCTTTTATTTTATGGTTAGGGCTTTCTGAGTCCAGTTTAAGAAGTGTTTGCCTATCTAAAGGTTTTGATGATGTTTTATTTTATTTCTTAGAAGCTTTGTGGTTTTACCTTTTGCATTGAGGTCTATCATCCATGTCAAGAATTTTTCAGTATAGTGTGAAGTAGGAATTAAGATTCATTCCTTTCTTTATAAATATTCAGTGGAGCCAGCACTATCTTAAAAAGACCATCCTTACCCCACTGCTGTGCAGTGCCACCTCTGTCATGAGTCAAGTGACTGTACGTGCACAGCTGTTTCAGAACTCTATTCTGTTCTGCTATCTGTCCATCCTTGCATCAATACCTTACTGTCTTAACTACTGGGGCTTTATCAAGTCTTGATTTCCAGTTTTTAAGTCCTTTTGCTTTATTAATCTTCACAATGTTCTTGTTATTCTTGACTCTACATTTCCACATAAATTCCAAGATCAGGCTGGGCATGGTGGCTCACACCTGTAATCTCAGCACTTTGGGAGGCCAAGGTGGGAGGAATGCTTGAGCCCAGGAGTTTGAGACCAGCCTGGGAGACATGGTGAAATCCTATCTCTACAAAAAACACAAAAAGTAGCCAAGCATGGTGATGCATGCCTATAGTCCCAGCTATTCAGGAGGCTGAGGTGGGAGGATCACCTGAGCCCGGGAGGTCATGGCTACAGTGGGCCATAATTGTGCCCACTGCACTCCAGCCTGGATGACAGAGTAAAATCCTGTCTCAAAAAAAATCCTAGGTTCAATTAGTCAAGTTTCAGTACATACACCCTCATAACCCACCAACTGGGATCTAACTGAAATCACAGTCTATAAATCACCTTGGGGAGAATTAAAATCTTCATAGTATTGTGTCCCTCATTCCATTAACCTGTTATATTTATTTATTTAGGCCATCTTTAATTTCTCTCAATAATGCATAATAGTTCTCTGTATAAAAGCCTTGCATATCTTCTCTTAGATATATTTCTCAGTATTTTTTTGGATGCTTTCGTAAATGGTATCTTTTTGATAATTTCATTTTACTTATTTATTTATTTATTTATTTAGAGATGAAGTTGCTCTTGTCACCCAAGCTGGAGTGCAATGGTGTGATCTCAGCTGACTGCAACCTCCACCTCCCAGGTTCAAGCAATTCTCCTGCCTCAGCCTCCTGAATAGCTGAGATTACAGGCACCTGCCACCACGCCAGGCTAATTTTTGTATTTTTAGTACAGACGGGGTTTCTCCATGTTGGCCAGGCTGGTCTATTGCTTATTGTTAGTCTATAGAAATATTAATTGATCCTGTTAAATTTACTTATTAAGAGCTGATTTGCAGAATAAATTGAATTTTCTAAATCTAATTGTTTTCTCTGTGAAGAGTAACAGTTTCATTCTTCCTTTCTAATCCTTACACCTTTTATTTCTTTTCCTTGACATATTGTAATGGCTAACACTGTCAATACAATGCTGAAAGAGACGGAGACAGCAGATAACCTTATTTACAATCTTAGGGAAAAAGGGTTTAATATTTGACTGATAAGTATAATGTTTGCTGTAGTTCTGAAAAATCCATTATTAGATTAAGTACTCTGTATTTCCTAGTTTGCTAAAAGTTTTCTTTTTTTCCATTTATTTATTTATTTATTTTTATTCAGTCTCCGTAGAGACTGTCAAAAATTGCCAATGCCGACTATATTTCAAGTCGTCATGGTGGGGTATTGGGAAAAGTTTTAAATTAGTAATAATCGCGCCTCGGATAAACCTCATTGGCTATGATACTGCCACTGTGCAAAGCTTAGAAGTTCTTTTCTTTTAAAATCAAGAATGGAGGCTGGGCGTGGTGGCTCACATCTGTAATCCCAGCACTTTGGGAGGCCGAGGTGGGTGGATCACTTGAGTCCAGGATTTCAAGACCAGCCTGGACAACATAATGAAACCATCTCTACTAAAATTACAAAAAAGTAGGGTGGGCGTAGTGGTGCATGACTGTAGTTCCAGCTACTGGGGAGGCTGAGGCATGAGAATCACTTGAACCCAGGAGGCAGAGGTTGCAAAGAGCCGAGACTGCGCCACTGCACTCCAGCCTGGGCAAAAGAGCAAACAACTTTCTCAAAAAAAAAAAAAAAAAAAAATCAAGAATAGGTGTTGAAGTATAGCAAATGCTTTTGTTTGTTTGTTTGTTTGTATTTATTAAGATAAAAATATGGCAACCCCATGACTGATTGCCATTTTGATGATGTCCATGCAAAGCTGGATTCCTGTGACAATGTTTCCCATGTGAAGTACTGCACATCTGAACTGGGGCTGTAACACTGATGCCAGTACAGTGTGGAGTGCCAGAAAGTGTCAAAATCAATCACACAAAATCAATTTTGTTTGCCTATTATATCAAAGGAGAGTCTAGGGAGAATGGCAGTATTCATTTTTAGTTTGCTATGAAAAGATGTTGCAGTTCTGCACATTTTCTGTGTTCTATTGTGTGTGTAGCTTTTTTTTTTTTTTTTTGGTTGGCAGTAACAGATTTTAATGAATCACTTTTTAAACTACAGTACAGACCAGGCACAGTGGCTCATGCCTGTAATCCCAGTACTTTGGGAGGCTGAGGTGGGTGGATCACTTGAGGTCAGGAGTTCGGGGCCAGCCTGGCCAAAATGGTGAAACTCCATCTCTACTAAAATACAAAAGCATTAGCCAGGCGTGGTGGTGCACACCTGTAATCCTAATCCCAGCTACTTGGGAAGCTGAGGCAGGAGAATCACTTGAACCTAGGAGGCGGAGGCTGCAGTGAGCTGAGATCGTGTCACTGCACTCCAGCCTGGGTGACAGAGCCAGACTCTGTTTTAAAACAAACAAACCAACAAAAACCAACAATAAAACTACAGTACAAAGACTTCATAAATGTGATTCAGGCCTCCCAGCACCCCTGTGTCTGCAGAGTACCTTCAAAACTTAGCTGTCCCAGCCAGTACCAACCTGTGAACTTCCCACCATAACCCAGGATCTGCTATTCCCCAAACCACTTCCCAGTTTCCTTTCAGTCATCTTTTTGAAGGAGCCAAGACAATAGGGCCTGTTGTGTAGTGAATTTCTTTATTATTTTTAGCCTTTAAAATGTAATTTCTATCTCTTGCAATAAATTTGTTTCCTTTTTGCTTCATTTTATTTAAAATTTCAGGTATTTAGCTCCCCTTTTATATTATTTTAAAAATTTAAAGTTACCTGTTATAGGATGTTCCTTCAGAAGCAAAGAACAAAATTTTACTGTTGTATATTCTAATTGTAATTTTAAGTTCCATGTGTTTAATCATTGTCTCTTCATTTTAAGACTTTTAATACAAATGCCTTTTTTTTTTTTTTTTTCTGAGACAGAGTCTGGCTCTGTTGCCCAGGTTGCAGTGCAGTGGGGTGATCTCGGCTCACTGCAACCTCCACCTCCTGGGTTCAAGTAACTCTCCTGCCTCAGCCTCCCGAGTAGCTGGGACTACAGACATGCACCACCATGCCCGGCTAATTTTTTTGTATTTTTAGTATAGATTGGGTTTTACCATGTTGGTCAGGCTGGTCTCAAACTCCTGACCTCAAATGATTCACCTGCCTCAGCCTCCTAGTGCTG
>PVKP010031282.1:0-27103 GCA_004027715.1 Plecturocebus donacophilus | reverse complement strand
GTATGGAGAAGGGGTTCCTAAAAATTGCAGGTACATTAAAAACGATAATTTTCCCATGGCATGACATGCAATAAACGTGCTTATTCTATGCTGTGAGATGCTTACATTTTACAAATGACTTTACAAATGATTCCCAGTTGTCTTAAGCTGATTTCAGATTTCTGGAAAAGTTAAGTAAACTGTATTATGAGAAAGTAGGACTTGGGATTTTGATGTCCTGCCCAGACTATAAGGGAAATATTCCAGGGAAAGCTCTTTTGTTCACTCTGGACAAAGGAGTCGTCACAATTTGATGTTTTCCCTCACGCCAGAGAGCATTATTCTGACGCTTGAAATGCTTATTCCAGCATGCTAATCTTTATGCTCATTCCAGCATGTTATTCCAACATGTTCATCTTCTCCCAACATGTTCATCGTAATGCTTATTCCAACATGTCCTTATTCAACATGTTATTCCAATATGTTAATCTTATTCCAGCATGTTCATCTTCTCCCAACATGTTCATCGTAATGCTTACTCCAACATGTTAATCTTTATGCTCATTCCAACATGTTAATCTTACTCCAACATGTTAATCTCTGCTTATTCAACATATTATCCCAACATGTTCATCTTATTCCAGCATGTTAATCCCTGCTTATTCAACATGTTATTCCAGCATGTTAATGTTATTCCAACATGTTAATCTTACTCCAGCATGTTCATCTTATCCCAGCATGTTCATCTTGATGCTTATTCCAACATGTTAATCTCTGCTTATTCAACATGTTATTCCAGCATGTTAAGGTTATTCCAACATGTTCATCTTTATGCTTATCCCAGCATGTTAATCTTATGCCAGCATGTTCATCTCTGACCCAAGTGAAGCAGTTGCCGTGGAAGAAAACCTGACAAAACTAAAACGAGTTTCCTGGTGTCAGAGGATAAATAGCGAACAGATGGAAACTAAAACGAGGCATTTTAGGCCGTTTGGAGTAGAGCCTTTTCTGAGGGTTCGGTGGGTCCAGGAAAGCCGCAAGGGCAGGTGGAGGGTTAACAGCCCTGGGCCGTAAAGCACGAGGGGAGGAAGAAGTTACTGGAACCTGGAGAAAGAGCGGTTTCTGGGAAAGACCCTGACAGGCTTAGAGCCAAAGGCAGAGCCAGGCTGGGAGGACAACCGTGGGAAGAAACAACCACGCGCTGATTTCTCTCTGATGACAACGAGTGTGGGACCGTGGGAGGGGCATTGTCTGTCCCCTGTCTACTTGACCGAACACCTTAGCAAGTTTTAAAATCTACTTTTGAGTCAAATCTTTACCATCGTGTCTTAATCTAAAAAGTGTGGGGAATGGTACTAGTGTTGCAGGATTGGGGGAGGAACAGCACAGAGGTAGACAACTTGGTTAGTGCACGCAATGTTGCTGATCATCACTGTGACCTTGTTTAATACTTGCCATTTCTACCTCGGGAGTCAACGTCCTCAGAATCACGTCACAGTACCCCTCCTATGAAAGGGATTTGTAGAGCTCTTTGATGCACTGAAGACCCTCGTCCACCTTGGTGACGTGAATGTCATCAGAAAGACTACAGTGTCTGAAGGGCCACATTTCACAGATTCTCCTTAGTTTTACACTTAAGACTCTAGAGAAAGGCTAACCTCTTGCCTTAGAAGGCAATTTCAGGTACTCCAGTGGTGCCTAAGGGACAGAGACTGACACAGACCTGCTAAATACAATTCCAGACTGATTACCTCTGACAGGATTATCAGCCAATGTGAGAAATAACTTCTATGTTTTAAAATCAGTATTAAGTTGAAAATAGCCTAACACATGAACTGAAGACATTTCTCAGCGTTTTCTCCCATAGGTGGCTACCCAGTTGAGATATCAGCTGTGGCCCTTGGCCAAAGAGCTCATTTTTTAAAAAAAATTGAGAACAGTTTTTCTGCCAACTGAACATTATTAATGTTAAGTTCCTCTATATTTCTAATAAGAAAATGGTTCACTGTTTCCACAAAGAACCATTTCAGAAAAGGGTTTATCTTCTACTTTGGGCATATATTCTATAGTTTGAGGAATATAATTAGAGATAATTAACACTTTCATTAGGTAATATGATCCCAAATAACTACGTTTGAGACACTTCCAAATTTCCCTCCTGACAATAAAAGTGTGCTTGGATATACAATCGGGCGTTTAAACTTTTCATGCTATATTCTGGATATGAGGCAGGCGGATCACCTGAGGTAAGGCGTTTGAGACCAGCCTGGCCAACATGGTGAAACCCCATCTCTACTAAAATTACAAAAACTAGCTGGGTGTCGTGGTGGGCGCCTGTAATCCCAGCTACACAGCCAGCTGAGGCAGGAGAGTCCCTTGAACCCGAGGCGGAGGTTGCAGTGAGCCGAGATTGTGCCACTGCGCTCCAGCTTGGGTGTCACAGTGAGACTCCATCTTAAAAAAAAACAAAAGAAAAGAAAAGAACATATTTCTTCCACTTAAATTATAAAGATGACCAGTAAAAAGAAGTCTGACCAAGCTCCACATAATATTAATGCAATATACTAAGCATGCTGAAGTGCATTCATAGATTCCAGAATGGGAATCAGTAACTGCTTTCCATCTCAAATTAAAATACATTATACTCTACTTCAGCAGGATACATGTTATCAAAATGATCAAAATGATCTAATCTAAATTTTAAGGAACTTAAAATAAGCAGGGACTCCAAGACTTTACTTATTAAAAAGAAAAAAGAGGACAGATCACAGAGTACAAACATTTCAGCTCTTGTATTTTAATTCATATATATATATAGGTATTAACTAGCCATTATTTATTGGACAGTTGTAACATCTATATAAAATACTCCTTTACTGTGTAAAGCTTTTGTGATTGAGGTCCCTCAAGCTGCAATAAAAACTCGGAGAAGGAAACAATACAACCCAGGATGGCTCAGCAATTAATCATTCTGTGCCTTATTCCCAATTGTGTTATTCACTGAAACAACTGTACTTAATATGTTCAAGTCTTATTCATTTTTCACTGTCTGCTCCTGCATGAGATATTCAAAGAGCCCTTGGTATAATGAAATAGGTGTTGGAAAAAACTTTTTTTATTAAAAGACGAAAAAAAAGAGAAAAAGGTGGTATATATACACAATGGAACACTATTAAGCTGTGAAAAAGAAGAAACTTTCGTTTGCAGCAACATGGATTGAACTGGAGTTCATTATATGATGTCAAATAAGCTAGACACAGAAAGACAAATTTTGGGAGCTAAAATGATTTCATGGAGTTGGAGGATAGAATAATATTTGTCAGAGGCCGGGAAGGATAGAGGAGAGAATTACAAGAAAATTAGGTAATGGGTGCAAACATAAAGTTACAAAGAAAGAATAAGAAAGTTCTAGTGTTTGATAGCACAGTAGAGTAACTAATGTTAACAATAATTTAATGTATATTTCATTACTATTATTATATTTTAAGTTCTGGGGCACATGTGCAAATTGTGCAGGTTTGTTACACAGGTTTACACATGACATGGTGGTTTGCTGCACCCATCCCCCTGTCATGTACATTAGGTATTTCTCCCAATGTTATCCCTCTCCAATCCCCCCAACCCCTGCTATCACTTCCCTAACCCCTCAACCCCCCAACGGGCCCCAATGTGTGATGTTCCTCTCCCTGTGTCCATGTGTTCTCATTGTTCAACCCCACTTATGAGTGAGAATATGCAGTGTTTGGTTTTCTATTCTTGTGTCAGTTTGCTGAGAATGATGGTTTCTGACTTCATCCATCTCCCCGCAAAGGACATAAACTCATCCTTTTTTATGGCTGCATAGTATTCCGCGGTGTGTATGTGCCACATTTTTTCATCCAGTCTATCATTGGTAAGCATTTGGGTTGGTCCCAAGTTTTTGCTATTGTAAACAGTGCTGCAATAAACATATGTGTGTATGTGTCTTTATAATTGAATGTATGTTTCAAAATAACTAGAAGATTTGAACTGTTCCAAACACAAAAAAATGATCAATGTTTAAGGGGAGACAATATCCTGATTACCCTGATTTGATTATTATACTTTATATGAATGTATCAAAATATCATGTGTCCCATAAATATGTACAATTATTATATATCAATAAAACAATCTCCAACAACAAAAATAGAACCCATACATATTTTGTCAATTCCACTTCTAAAATTTCTACTCTTATGTATATTTAGACATGTAAATAAAATGTATATGTTTAAAGATATTTATCATAAAAAACACTAGAAATAATATTTTATTTATTTAGGAAGAAATACATATATAATACACCCATTCCTTTGATAAAAATAAAATTATAACAAAGAAAGTGGAATACCTAAATGTTTGCCTTATAAAATCTGAGCCACAAGGTTATAGATAAGTATAAAAAAGCAAGGTGCAGGAAATAAGAACACCATCATGAAGAGAGATTTACATTCCCATGTTCACTATGGCATTATTCATAATAGCCAAAATATGAAATCATGTGGAAACAAGTGTCCATTGACAGATGAGATGATAAAGAAGATGTGTATATACATAGAATATTCTTGTTTTAAAAAAGAATGAAATTTTGCCATTTGTGACATGAATGAAACTTGAAGATAGTATGTTCAGTGAAATAAGCCAGACACAGAAAACTAAATACTGCATGATCTCGACTGTATGTGAACCTAAAGTCAAACTCTTAAAAACAGAGCATAGAATGGTGGTTACCGGGGATGCAGGGGTGGGGGAAAAGGGGAATACTGGTCAAGGGGTTAAAACCTTCAGTCATAAGATGACTAAGTACTGGAGACCTAACATACAGCATGATGGCTGTAGAAGATAGTGTAGTATAAACTTGAAATTTGCTAAGTGAGTAGATCCCAAGTCTTTCCACCATAAAAACACAAAGATGACTATGCAATGTGATGGGCACGTTAGTTAGCTTGATTGCTGTAATCATTTTACAATGTATACATATGTCAAAACTACATTGTATATCCTAAATATATATAAATTTTGGTGAATCATAGCTACATAAAACTGGAAAAATTATCTACATTCATAAAAAAAGATATTTCTAAGAGTGCCAAAAAAGCAGCAAAGTGCAGAAGAGTATGAATGGTTTATTATGACTTGTGTAATAATGTACATAATATGTACGTATATACATAAACACGCTTAGAATACATCTGAAAATATGTAGAAACTGTAAGCTGCAATTATCATTAGGCAAGAAACTAATCAGGAATGGAAAAGAAAATTTTCATAGATTCTTTTAGTATTTATTGATAGTTATAACCAGGTACATATATCACATTTTAAAAGACCAATACCATATCTAAGAAACACAACTCCAAAACTAAAGAACTTAATAGACAATTTAGGAAACTAAATCAGTAACTTGAAGGATAGCTTGATAACATCTTCCAGAGTGCAAAAATAATTCTTAGGGCAGAAAATTAGTGTATAAATGATTGACATGAAAGTCAGGGACACTTCTGCTTCATAACCTATGACCCAGCAAGTCCAATGCCTCATCTTATTAGTCACCAGAAACATGAAAATTAAACTAGTTTAACCTCCTTCATACCTACCCAAAGGACTAAAATGAAAAAGAGAGACAATACCAAGTGAGTGAAGATCTGACACTATCAGAACTTTTATATATTGACGGGAGAGGTAAAAGCAATAGCCACAGTTTGTGAAACTAAACTGAACATATGCCTACGCTATGAGCCAGCAAGTACACCCCTTGGGAATATACTTGAATATCTGTGTATAGATATGTTCACTGAAAGACATAAAGAAGAATGTTTATAGAAACACTGTTTATAAGAACCTAAAATCAGAAACTGTCTTTCTCAGTTTGGGCTTCTATAACAAAAAGCCATAAACTGCATAGCTTATAGACAACATAGATGTATGTCTCATAGTTCTGGTGGCTGGGAAGTCCAAAATGAAGGCACTGTCAAATTTGGCATCTCGTGAGGGCCCACCTCCTGGCTCATAGGTGCCGTCTTCTTGCTGTGTCTGCACACAGTGGCATGGGCAAGGTCACTCACCCTGCTCATGCGGGCCGCACCCTCATGACCTAATCATCCTCCTAACAGAAGCCCCAGCTCTTCACACCATCACACTGGTGATTAGGCTTCAACAGATAAATTTCGGGACACAAACATTTTACCATACTACAATCCAGATGCACCTTACCAGTAGAATGCACAGCTTTACATTTGAACACCAGAATATAATACAGCAATGGGAATTAACAAAGTATAAAAATTTCACACAAAAAATAACACTGAATGAAAGAAATCCAGCACAAAAGAGAATGTACTCTGTGATTTAATTTAAACAAAGTTTCAGAATCGGTAAAAACAAGTATTCTATGAGGCTAGAAGTGAAGATGGTGAGTGCCTCGGCAAAAGGAACTGGGCGACGACGGGAAAGGGACGCGAGGGGCTTCTGAGTTTCTGTTGCAGGTAAGTTCAGTGTGTGAAAATGCACCCAGCGGAACATCTATGGTGTGCAGACTTCATGTATGCTATAGTCCAGTAGAAGGTTTTCTTAGTAGAAATAAACATCCTTCAGGCAATGGTTGGTGATTAAATGCATTTCATATAATTAAAGAATTATGAACATAGAAATTACATGAAGTCAATTGCGACATATCCAGGTAAACACTTAGCAAAACAGAAATAATGTGAAAGACACACGTACCTTGGGTATTTCCCCTACTTAAAACTTACTATCATTAGAATTCGTACCTGGAAGTTAAAAATGGCAGTCAAATATTTTGTATCTTTTAATTACATTTTAAATACTACCTTTATATAATCAATTATTTGCACACATACATCTCTTTTTCATTGTGTAAGTTATCAAATTTTACTTCGTAGGTTAAATTATGGATAAGTAGAATAAATATATACAGAGAACTATTTGAATACAAACTGCTATTCTTTTTCTTTCCTTTTCTATTTATTCATACTACATTTTTTTACAAGTTAATTATTTTTATTATCTCTATTTTGCAGAGGAGAAAACATGACTTGTCAAAAATTACAGAATTAAGAAGTGTTAAAGCCATGATTCGAGCCCATGCAGTCTGTATCCAAATCACATATTGTTAAATACTACCTTATTTTACTTCTCCGTGCTCACTGTTTCTACTTTATATGTTCAATGTCTTTCATGTTTAAATGAATTACCCCACTTCCATATGCCTTCCTCCCCCACATTCCACTGAAAATCCTCTGAATAAGTTTTACATTACATTTTAATGTAATTCAATTCCACAAGTATTTTGTATTGCTCCTCATGTGCAAATCGCTGTTCTAGGTGCTATGGGAATAGAAAGATCCCTAGGACGTGATCTCTACCTTGAACAAACGTGTGTGGAAAGACGAATGTTTCTTTTGGATACGATGGATGCACTGGAGCACAGGCCTGAGAGGGTAAGGGAGCCGGAGGACGTGGCTTTCGTGCTGGGTCTGCCATGGTCTCGTCACCGTGGGCCAGCCATTTTGCCCTTGAAGACTCAGTTTCCTCATATGTTAAGTAAGACTATTAGGACTATAATTTTTAAAAAATCAAATGATCTAACATGTATAAATATCACCAAAATGTACCGTACAAATGGCAGTCTTCTAAACAGGGCTAACACTGCTACTAAAGGAACTCCCTTGTGGTACATTTTTTATTGTACAAAAGTGTGGTTTTCTAAACGGATGGTGATATTCGGTAGTGAGGTGAGGTGTTTTGCGTCCTCTTATTTTTCGTCGTTGTTGCATTGCAGGATGCCAACTCTTTCCACTCCTTTCATCTCCTGCTCCCTAGAAAAGGAGCAAAACTCCTTGTTTTTAACCTCTTTTGAAGAAGCAATGGTATTTCAAGACACCTTTTTAGTTTTTTACTTAGCTATTTTTTCTTTGCGTTCTGCCTCTTTTAAGTACTTATGATGGTTCTTCTCTATAATTTCATGTTTAGTGTAGACTTTCTCTTGTGGGACTAAGCTAATCTGCGGGCCCTCTTTTTCCTTCTTGCCCTCTTACACAGTTTTCCCACACTCCCTTCCTCTCCCTTTGCACAGGGAGAGACCTGCTGTCAAACAGTACAAGCTATTTCTTTGGGAATTTTGTATTTATGGCTAGTCTGACATTTGCAGTGCGGGACCTCAGCAATATGGTAGAATAGGAGACTCCCGACTCCGCCTCCAGCACAGACACACTAAGTGAACATGTATTCACAGATCGATTTCGCCTTAGAGAAATTCAGATGCCAGTTAAAAGACTCCTACCCACTGTACAACTGAGTAACCATCTACATCAAACGGGCAGGAAGAGCGGAGGCACTAACGGGGCAGACAAAAGCTCTCCTGAAACCTGAGCCAGAGCCGGGCACTGCACGAGCATGTTCTCGCTTTACCCCCGTGATAAATCAGCTGTATGCGTTCTTCCTGGGAAAAGTTAGTCCATATACCAAATGCCATAACTTCTGCAAAACCTACCCATGAGGGGAAAAAGTAGGGAAAGATATTTCAAATTAAAACCAAGATAAATCTCTGGAAACCAATCCAAGTGAAGTGAAGATTTGCGCTTTATCTGACAGAGAATTCAGAATAATTGTCATAAACATGCTCACTGAGGAGAGGAAAGCAGTGCAAGAACAACTACGAATTTCAGCACGCAGCTAGAAAATGTTAACCACTATGAAATGGAAGTCACAGGACTGAATAGTACTACAGGAGAAGTGAAAAATTCCATTGCGGGCAGGTTAAGAGCAGACCAGACAAAGCAGACAAAGATCAGTGAATTCACTGGAGACTCTATCAAAGAAAGAGAGAGAGAGAGAGAGAGAGAGAGAGAGAGAGAGAGAGAGAGAGAGAGAGAGAAAAGAAAAGAAAAAGAAAGAGAGAAAGAAAAAGAAAGGGAAAGAAGAAAGAAAGGAGAAAGAAAGAAAAGAAAAAGAGAAAGAAGAAAGAGAGAGAAAGAAAGAAAAGAAAAAGAAAGAGAAAGAAAAGAGAAGGAAAAGAAAAAAGAAAAAGAGAAGAAAGAAAGAAAGAAGAAGAAAGAAAGAGAAAGAAAAAGAAAGAGAAAGAAGAAAGAGAGAGACAGAGAGAGAGAGAGAAAGAAAAGAAGCCGTTGATTCATAGGGCACTGTTGCAGGCCCCCTTCGATTGGGAGTAAGCAACTGGACCAGGAGCATCTCTCCCTTCCCATGCAGAAGGAGGGACAGGAATGTGCTCTTGTCCTGCCATTGCGTCTACCGAGGGGCAGGAAACCCTTCCGAGGCCGGTAGCCCACACCCATTTCGCAGTGCTCAGTCCGAGGCTAAAGCATGGCATCAAAAGAGCAGCGGAGAACACTCGGGCAAGCGAAAGAACCGTCTCTGGGAAGAGCAAGGCGCAGGCTGGGCAAACCCGGGCGATGTCAGCACAGTGTGGTGCGAGGGTTTGAATTTCCTGGTTCTCAGGTTATTACGGCCATCATGACGGCAGCCTGCAGAAGACCATGACTCTACTGAAAACAGTTCTAGGTCATGAGTTGCAAAGACATGTTCATTAATAGGAAGGGGCACAGTAAACTTAAAATACCCTTCTTCCTTCTTCAACTCAACTTTCTTCCTTAGAGGTTTACCTCAAGGCCACCGTCCCCAGGACTTTTTCTCCCACCAGTGTGAGTTAGATGCCTTTCCTCTGTTTCTGTTTACCATGAGAAACGTCGTAAGTATGTGAATTTCCACATTCCCTTTCATAAAGGAAAGATCATAAAGTCTAGGGTTTAGATTTTGCAGCGCTGACATTAAACGCGTGTTTATTTTGTGTAGCCTTTTAGTAGCAGAATGCCATTCCAGGAACGTGCCTCCGTGAAATGCCAGCTGAGCTCAGCCATGGCTTCACAGAAAGAAGATACTCATTGGAGCAATTGGAGGTAGCAGGGAATTGAAGGCAATGATGTCCATCAGAAACCTGAGTAAGTGTGTACCCAGACACATCCAGCAAGGTTCCTGGCATTGCCGTAACACGTCGTCACAAACCGGGTGGCTTCAGACAATAATAACGTGCTCTCGGTTCTGTTGTCCAGGAGTCTGAAATCAGAGTCCGCAGTCCCCTCTCTCTGAAGGCTCCAGGGAAGAACATTTCCTTGCCTCTTCCTAGCTTCTGCTGGCCCCGAGCAACCCCTAGTGTACTTGGGCTGGAGCTGCGGAATTCCCATCGGTGTCCCTGTGGTTACGCGGCCTTCTTTTCTCGGTGTCTCTGTATGCCTTCTCTTCCTATAAAGACATCAGGCATGGGATTGAAGGCTCACCCTAATCCAGTGTGACCTACTTCTTAACTAATCACATCAGCAAAGACCCTGTTTTCAAATAAAGTCACATTCTGAGGTTCTAGATGGACACAAATTTGGGGGCAATATTATTTAATCCCCTACAACCGAGAATGAAGAAGTGTTACATACATGAGCTTAATTCACTAGTTTAAACATTAAGAGCTAAAAATTACTGATTAAAACTAGTTGTGGGTGAGAGGGAAGGGAGGTGGGAAGGAAGGATATACAGTCTCACAGTGTTATTGTTCAAACTAAGAACACAAAGAGATTGTCTAAAGAAACACAAAAACCAAACTCTTAAATAATAAAGTAGTGATGAAGATAACTAACAGATAAAGACTAGAAACTTTCTAAAAATACCAGAAGAGGTAGAAAGACAAAATAGCTTATTTTCAAAATAGAAACTGAATACCTAAATAAGTGGAGAAATATGTCATGTTCACAGTCTTCATAGGAAGACTTAATATCTCAACTATAACATTTCTTCCCAAACTGATCTATTGATTCAGTGTAATTTCAACATAAATTCCAAAAGCACTTTGTCAAGAACTGGATAAACTGGCTGTAAAATTATATGGAAGTGCATAGGAACTGTAATAGTAAGAACACTTGCCAAACATAAGAAGATAATGGTCAAGAAACTTGCAGGACTTATTAGACATTCCAGAAACTCATGCACTAAAACAGGTACTGGTATAAAATCTTGAACTGACAAAATATGAAAGAGAGCTCATTAAAAAAAACCAATAAGCATATAAACTGGCATATTGACAGAGGGCTATGCCAGATCAGAGGAGAGTTGGGGCTATTTAATAAATGAAGCCAGGGATATAATATTCCTATAAAGGGGAATGTGAAATTGGATAAAGATGAACACCATGAAGATCAAGAACATAAATGTCAAAAACAAACTTTACAATTCTTAGTAGTATTTACACAAATCAGTAAGGACCTTGTATACACTAGTTAGGTAATAAAATGGAGACATTTAATATAGTAAATTGGCTACACTAGAGTAGAGAAGCTGAGATGACAGATGGGACAGAGATTAGCGAGGATGGGAAGTTACTAAAGGCCGACAGCCTCCGCTGCCTGGAAGAACCTGAGGCCACAGCAGGCTGACCCTTCAGGCCCTTGACACGTGAAGATGTAGCCGAGGCCCAGGTGGGATGGGTAGTGCCGTTTCCGCCCTTCCTTCTTCCCGTTCGTCTCCATCAATGCCTAACGTTGGTTAAGTCCAGCCAGAAGGCAGCTGACAACGGGGTGTGGGAAACGCAGCTTACAACGACATTGCAGTGTAGAGCGCACAGGGCATGGGCGATGACTAAGTCTGAGCACAAACAGCCAAGTGACGCCTACCTCTTTGTACACCAATGTTTCACTCACATTGAAAAATGAATGCTTTCTGCACAGGAAGAGATCCTTAAACTCCCCCAGAAAAGAGAAGCAAGTCCATCACACTTTCAGGAAGAGGCAGCGTTATCAGAGCCCAGGAATCGAAATGATCTGGCTTAAGGTTTGATCGTGCTGGCTCTGTCCCGTCCAGCGAGAGCTGAGGGAAGGAGCGCAGGCAGCTGTTCCCATCGACGGTGCCCAAGGCGGCAGAAAGTATCCGGCTTCTTTATTTCTTTTACTCTCCTATCACCCACCAGCGCATTTTGTTGACTAAACTGAGCTGCAGACAGATGTGAAGTAGGCTTGGGAAATGCAGTCGACGTTCAGCCCTCTTTGATGTAGGAAAAAGGTGCAGGAGAAGGGTGAAGAAAGACTATGAGAAGAGGCCGTGGTTACCACACACAGGAGAATATGTACTGGAACAAGTAAAGATGGGAAAGACTGTTTGAACAAGACACAGACATGCTCCAGGCTTAAGAAAACCTTGATATGTATGAAAGTAATCATTTTTCTTAGCTGAAAAAAATGACAGGTTAAATTGAAAACACAAGTTACACTGAGAAAGATTAAACTGCATTCAAATAATTGAATTGCAAGGGATTAGATAAGGAGGAAGATAAAAAAACCAATGAAATATCAATGAAATAATCAAATAGATAAACTGACATTTAGAAGAAAATTCAAATGTGTAAATCCAAACATATGTAGATATGTGCAACCTCATTGTGATAAAGGAATGCAAACCATGACTGCAACAAGATACCATTTACCTCCACTTGATCGGATTAAAATGAAATGTACAAAAATAACAGGAGTTGACGAGTTGGATATATAGCAGTATCCCTAATACATTGTCAATAGAGGCACCTATTTTTACAACCTTGGAAAATGGTTTGTCATTATCTCAAAAAGTGAAGCATTTACAAAATCTAACAAATTAACAGTTTGTCTTCAAGGAAAACACACACAAGTAATACTCGTAACTCTGTACCACGCCCCATGCGTGCAAGTGCTCACAGAACTGTTAACAATATTCAATATGCCTGGAGACAACGCCGATGCTCACTGCTTGATGTGTGAAGGGCCTGATGCAAAGATTTTCGAAGTCTGCCCCCTGAAATGAGAAAATGTCCTGCGGTGCATAAATGTTGTTCCTGTATTAGCTGCTCGTACCCCACAAAATATCCTCAATCTATTCTAAAATGTAGCAATAATAGAAAACAACATTTTCTGACCCCCCGAACATTAAAAGACTTTCTTTAAAAACTGGGGCCAAAGGGACAGTATAAACAAAAAGCATAAAATTTCTGTAAAACAAAGGCAATGAAAATATTATGTAGTAGACGCCATAGGATAACACTAAAGCAGTAATCCAAGGAAAACTTACAGCCTTAATAAAAAGGAAACAACACTTCTTCCAATAAAAAGGAAATAATATGAAAACCAAGACCCTATCTCAGAGAGTGACTTAGTTTGGGTTCCCAAGAAACAGATTCTCTGAGATAGAGATTTTGTGCACAAAATGTATTACAGAGCACACAGAAGAACATCTATAAGAATGAGAGAAGAGCAGAATTGGAGAAAGGAAAAGGGAAACTGCAAAGCAGAGGCCGCAGAGGCTTCAGCCCAGCCACGGGAGCTCTGGCAGGATGCCCTTCAGAACTGCCCTAGACTGAAGCAAACGTGGTCACTGGATACTGTTTGCCCCAGAAAGACAGTTCAGTCTTGAGAGAGTATATTAGTGTTTAGCAGGGGCGCTGCTCCTAGAGGCGATGTGACACTTTAGCAGGCGGCACCCCTGGAAGCTGAGAATGGAGCCTTGGTGCTGTGGAGAGGGGTGGCCCTGTCCGATATTAAAATACACTCTTCATGTATCTATATTTAAAGCATTCACAAATGAATAGACAAACAGTCCAATAATGGAATACAAAGGCAAGAAGTAAACCAAATCACATATGGATATTTAATATTTGATAAAGCGTGTATTTCAAGCCACAGGTGCAAAGACGGACTTTTTGACAAGTAGTTCAGGAACAACTTTTTAGCCAATTAGAAAGAGTGAAAATGAATTCAGACCTCATTCTTTATGCAAGAATAAAATCCAAATGGATCAGTAACCTAGATGCAAACACTGAAAACCTACAAGTATTAAAAAGAGTCATGTGTGAACTCCCTTGTAACCTGGATATAGGAAGAATTTTCTAATTATAACTTAAGCTGTAGATATAATAAAAGAAAATTTAATATCTTTAAGTACCTAAAAGTATGGCACAAAAAACATGATAAGCAAACTCTAAAGAGAGTTAACAAATGGTGGGAGTGGGGGCCAGGGGACTAATTGCGATGCACATCACAGATAAAGGGTTAATATCCCTAATACAGAAACATTTTTCAACAATGGAATAAGAGAGCCAAAACTTTATAGTAATATGGGCAAAAAATATTAACAATCAAATATATATATATACACACATGCTTGCACATATGAAAATATGTTCCTCTGTAATAAAGAATTACAAATTGAAACTATATGAAGATACTATTTCCCTGCTACCAGATTGGTAAAAATTTTAAAAGTATGCCAAGGTATACAGGGAACAGGTATTGTCATTTATTTCTGGTAGGAATGCATATTGATATCAACACAATCCTTATGAAGGGGAATTTGACTATGTCTAAGAAAATTATATATGCATTAATCATTTCACCGAAAAATCCCAATTCTAGCAATTTACCCTGAAAAGCTACATCCAACAAAATTAAAATATACATAAGCATATTTATTTATTGCAGCATTGTTTGTAATTGCAAAATTTTATAGCAACCTAATGCTTAAGCATAAAAGAATGGTTAGATTATTACTTCCACATAGTGGAGTACTTATGCAGCTGTACAAAAGAATGAGGAAGATCTCTACGAACTGACATGGAGAGATTTCTAAAATATATTGCCAAACAAAAAAAGCAAAGCAGTCAATATCTATAGTATAACATCTTTAGTCTAAGAAGAGGATATTTAAAAAAATTTATGTATCTGCCTGCTTATTCAAAATGAGGTACAGGAAGGATAAAAAAGAAACTGGGAAACTGGATTACCTATAGGGGTAGATGGGAAGGAGTTGAAAAAGGAAAGAAAAAAAAAAAGCAATGAAGGGGAGTGATATTTCTTTGAACATATCTCTTTTGCATAATTCTAACTTTCAAAATGATGTTATGTTTTACATATGTACGAAAAATAAAACAGGCCGGGAGCGGTGGCTCATGCCTGGAATCCCGGCACTTTGGGAGGCCTAGGCATGCGGATCACCTGAGGTCAGGAGTTCAAAACCAGCCTGGCCAACATAGTGAAACTCTGTTTCTACTAAAATGCAAAAATTAGCCAGGCGTGGTGGCAGGCGTCTGTAATTCCAGCTGCTCGGGAGGCCGAGACAGGAAAATCACTTGAACCTGGGAGGTGGAGGTTGCAGGGAGCCCAGATCATGCCATTGCATTCCATCCTGGGCGACAAGCGTGAAACTCCATCTCGACAAATAAAAAGTCAGAAGAAAGAGTCAAAATGAACCTAATTATTTCAAATGAATCATATAACCGAAGAAAGAAAAGGTGAGACCTTACAAAATGGACTCCAATGCACTGTTGGGACTGAATATTGTCAGGCTCAAGACAAAAGAACAAGACAAAGAACTGCCAGCAATGTTGAACATAGTACCTCTGTTTCGAAGGGGCATGGTTTCGCACACTGCCCCAGAAGCCAAGCACTAGAAGCCCATGGTCAGGGTCATTGACCGTAATCCAAATCCCAGGATAACGACAGAGAAAATGTAAGCACAGAAGACACCATTTCAAAAAGTGTTTGGAAATGCGTTTTTCAACTGGGAACTGTTGCGAAGTGGTCGGATTTTCTGTGTAGGAAGAGCTGGTATAACTCCAAGGAACATAGAGACAGACCACGCAAAGGTCACCGCTCTGGAAGAGTTTGCATTTTAAGCAGGAACGCCCAAGCTGCTCCCCCCATGCCTGGATTCATGAACCATTTCAAGTTTTAAAATTCTCCATTTCCCAGGCATTCCATCACCAGTTTATTATTTTTACGTAATGTCCTTTTGCGCTTTTCTTGAAAACTTGCGGATATGTTTCAGTTGATGTAGAGAAAGGATAACATGATGAAAAACGCTCTGCCTTCACCTTTGCGATATGACCCTCTCCTCACAAGATGTGCCCAAATGGCCTGTGATTTCGATCTGACTAAAGTAAAACGACCAGGACCCGCCTGAACAGGGACTTGAACCCTGGACCCTCAGATTAAAAGTCTGATGCTCTACCGACTGAGCTATCCAGGCTTTGACAATTGCCTCCTTGCTGACCAAGAAGTGCTAAAAAGGCTCATGATTTCGGTAATTACGGGCGTCGTCAAGCGTTCTGTCCTGTACCCGAGCCTCAGCACTGCAGCCAAGCTTTATTATATGGAGCACTTAGCCCTCAGACTGTTGATGCGTTAAATAGATCATTACTGTGTAGTATTTATTACAGGAGAAACGACGAAGAAAACGCAGCCCAGAGCCGGGTGGGACCCCGTCGGTCGTGAACATGCCCGCAGCTCGTGATGAGCTGCCCCTAGGACAGGAGCCCTTAGGACCAAGGCGGCTGCAGAGCGGACGCTCAGGCTCCTTCCTCCGCTCACCGAAAAGGTGGAGGCAGAACGCAGGCATTTCAACCACGACTCCAGTACGTGGGAAGAAACTTCAGAAGAATCAAACGTTTGGGTGAGGAAAATTAAAGTCATGGCACAGGAGAAGCAGTTCCACGCCCTTTTGTTTCCTGCGGTGTTTTCCTAAGCTTTTGGAGATGGGTTTCCTGGAATCCTAAGGCCCGAGGAGCAAACATGTGACACCCGCTTCCGCCTGGGACGTCTCCTCCTTGAAAACCCACGGCTGCACGATGTGTGAAGTCCCTTTTCCAGGTCGCCCAGCCTACCCTTCATTTTTCCTTCTCTTCTTCTTCTCCTCGTCCTGAGCGTCCTTTCCCCGCTTCTCACGCCCGTCTCTGCTCCTCCGTCGCCTTTCTCAGGCCTCCCATGGGCAGACTCACTCATCTCTGCGCCTATGCTTCGGTTCTTTAGAAGTGGAACCACTGGGTTTCAGCGAGGACCAGGCGGTTAAACAGAGTTCACGCCCTCAGCCACAGCAGGTCCTCACTCGTTCGCGACAGGTGTTTAAGCGCCTGTAAAAGTGCAGGAAGCCGCGATGTGCGGGAAAAACGAGCCGTTAGCAGAGGATGGTTTCGATCCATCGACCTCTGGGTTATGGGCCCAGCACGCTCCCGCTGCGCCACTCTGCTGCCCGGGACGAGCTGTGCCTCCTGTCCAGCTAATTTTCACACCTCCTGGCAGCGCTCTGCAGCCGGGCAGCGTTGCTGCGGCCGCCTTCTCTCGTCTCTACCCTTCGTCCTCGGGAGGCCCCGTCTCCTTCCCATACCTGCCGCCCACAGCTTGTCCGCGCCTTTGCGCCTAGGAAAGCCGGTGGAAGCCCTCTCTCCGGCGCTCGACAGCCCACCCGTCGGGCCCGCATACCCGGGTGTCTGGGGCTGGACTTAGACTCCGGGTTGGCCGCTTTCGGCGCGTCCACAGCGCGAGCCCCGGCTGCACTGGCGGCCCTGGACGGCTCCGTGGCCCTGGTCAGGCTGAGGACGGTCCGCCGCCGGCGGGGAGGGACGAGGAGCCGCCGAGGGGAAGGAAACGCGGGACTGGGGAAAGTCGCTGCTCGCAGACTTGAGGGAGCCGTGGAGACGACGCGGCCCCTCGGAGACGTGCGGTTCAGTGTCCCCCACACAACGAAACTTCCTCCACGACGACTGTAAAGCGCGTTCCTGGTATGAGAAGAGCGTGTGTGCGGACCACGAGGCCTTCGGACGCTGTCGGGAAACTGAGGCTCAGATCGCTTTCTAGGTGTGCCTTTAAACCCGTTGCTGTCAGTCTTGGTTCTTCCAGACCAGGCATGGCGCAAAGGCCTTTTAAAGATTCTGAGGCTGATTTAAGCTCCCCAAAGGGGTGCGCTTCACGGGCCGGAGCTCCATGGAGTCACACAACTCACTGCCATCCCCCGGGCACAGCCACACACACTCGGCCCCACGCTCGGGGTTTAATGTTTTGCAACGGCTCTCTTAAAGTTCTCAGTCGTTTGATGCTTAAACTTGCGTTTGTGAGAGCCAACAGGACAAGAGCACGCTTCGGCATGGGTCGGTCGGCCCCCGGAGTTCTGCCCAGGAGTTTTGCTTCCCCTGGGCGACTTTCCAGCAGCTGACTCGCCCTGCTCACTGACACCCTTCCCCACGCTCTCTCCCGACCCCTCCTCCCCACCCGCTTCCACCAGTTAAGCCCCCTGGGGAGTCTACACGAGGGACGAAGACCCTGCAGCCTAATCCCGGGGTTCTGGGTGTGGCGTAATGGCTGCCATTCCTGACACAGGCTGCGGCACCCAGGAGAGCTGGGAGGGAACCGTGCTGGCAGTGGGCCTGCAGCTCGCACCCATGTCAGTAGATAGTCATCACTATAACAGCACTGCCCCCTGCTTCTGAATAAGCGCTCCCTCATTTTCATTTTTCACGAGCACTTCAACTTCTGCAGCTGGTCCTGCTCCCCAGATCTCAGTGGGGTTTGGTTCTCTGCGCTGGGCTCCCCTCAGCCTTCTTTACTATCTTATTCTTACCCTCGAAAAATCAGACCCTGGATTCTTTTTTTTTTTTTTTTTTTTAAGACAAGGGGTTTTGCCATGTTGGCCAGGCTGGTCTCGAACACATGACCTCAGGTGATCCACCTGCCTCGGCCTCCCAGAGTGCTGGGATTACAGCCACCGCGCCCGGCCCAGACCCTGGATTCTTAAAGATGGAGGTTGGAGTCCTCCAGGGGAGAATTTGGAGGCTTCATTTAGTAAAGCCCAATGCTTAACACTGCTGTTTCTATTTTTACTTTATCTAAATTTTATGAAACTCAAGTCAGAAAACATGCTAAACCATTTAAATCACTAACACATTTAGATAATACATCGACTAACCTCTGATAACTGAATTACTTATCAGGTATTTTTTTGAACAGTGACAAAGATTCTCTTCGCGACCAAACTCTAGTCAGGTTCCTCTGAAGGCTCTTGTTAACCGAGCCCTGACTTTTGGACTTCCATGCTTGTCGCTCTGCATTGCCCACTTTTAACAACAATGGTGCCAAGTGAGTTCAGCCAGAACCCCCATCCTGTATTATCTGATTAGTCCTCATCCTGCACCACTCCCCACTGATGTCATCACCGTGGCCTGCCAAGAACTCCATTGGTTCAGTTTAGGCAGAAGCCTCTTACCTGGGATGTTTCCTTTCAGCCGTTTTCCGTCCACAGACCTCATCTCCCCACCCTGATCCTTGGCTATAAACTCCCACTTTTCCTTGTTGTATTCAACGTCAAGCCCAGTCTCTCTCACCTACTGCAAAAGCCCCCTTTAAGAAAGTTTTCCTTACTGTCTTTAACAATTGCCATGAATAATGTTCTCCTTAACACCAACACATGTATTTTGCTTTTTGTATATAAATAACACATAATTTAATAAATTTGAGTTATGAAAGATGCCAGTGAAAATACCCATATTTTTATAAGATTTAAAATACTATCTTCACGGTACATTTTAGGATTCTTGATCTGAAGGAGAAACACAACTACTTTAATTGTTGTTAGAGGGTAGTGTTAAATATTATTTATACTATACGATAAGGGGCTTCCTTTGCACTATAAATTTTGGCTTTGGTTTAAACAATAATGAAAAACTGTAAGTATGCAAGCAGCAATTAGGGTTGTGCTCACTTCGGCAGCATATATACAAACATTGGAATGATACGGAGCAGATGAGCATGGCCCCTGTGCAACGACGACACGCAAATTTGTGAAGCATTCCACATTTTAAAAAATCTTTACAAAACCAGTGATACAGAAAAATCATACACGAAAACCCAATGATGCAGAAAAGGCCTCCAACAATGGTTCTCAAACTTTGCACATTAGAATCACACTTCAGGATCTTTAAAAATAGAAGAACAGAAAATCAAACACCGCATGTTCTCACTCATAGGCGGGTGTTGAACAATGAGAACACTTGGACACAGGGAGGGGAGCATCACACACTGGGGTCTGTCGGGGGGGACTAGGGGAGGGACAGCGGGGAGTGGGGAGTTGGAGGGAGATAGCATGGGGAGAAATGCCAGGTATAGGTGAAGGGGAGGAAGGCAGCAAATCACACTGCCATGTGTGGACCTATGCGACAATCTTGCATGTTCTTCACATGTACCCCAAAACCTAAAATGCAATTTAAAATAATAATAAATAAATAAATAAAATAGAGTCGTACCTTGGTATCTGTGGGAGATTAGTTCTAGGATCCCCTACAGATACCAAAATCCATCAATGCTCAAGTTCCTCATGTAAAATGGGGTACTTTATAGTATTTGCATATGACCTATGCACATCCTCCTGTATACTTTAAATCATCTCTAAATTACTTGTAATGCCTAACACAATGTACATGCTATGTAAATAATTGTTATACTGTATTGATTAGGGAATAATGACAATATAAGAATCTGTAATGTTCAGTACAGATGCAACCATCCTTTTTTAAAAAAATTACTTTTTTTATCCACATTGGTTTAATCAACAGTTGGGAAACCTACAGACGTCCGGGCTAACTATACTGATTTTTGTAGGCTTCTACCTCCCGGACAAACTGATTTCATAGGATTGGGGTGCCAGTGGGCATCAGAGTTTTTATTCCATTGACCCCTAGCTTACAAGACGATTATGTGACTTTTGCTCAGACAGCTGCCATCACAAACTACCTTTTTTTTATGGTCTAAAGGGTGTCTTCAGGAGCTCTTACAATGACTTCTTTCAAGTGCATAGAGGGAGTTGATAGAAAATACACTGTTACTGCTCTCCATCCTAAAAGACATCTTTACCTCAAAAATTTCCCTGAAGAGATTAATATGTAGTTACTTACTTTAATCAAATTGTGCCGGGTGTTTTGCTTGTTTGTTTTTAGAGATGGAGTCTCACTCTGTTGCCCAGGTTGGAGCACTATGGCACAATCTCGGCTCACTGCAACCTTCGCCTCCCGGGTTCGAGCAATTCTCCTGCCTCAGCCTCCCGAGTAGCTGGGACTTCAAGCCTGTGCCACCACGCCCAGCTAATTTTTTGTATTTTTAGTAGAGACGGGGTTTCACCATGTTGGCCAGGCTGGTCTCAAACTCCTGACCTCGTGACTTGCCCATCTCTGCCTCCCAAAGTGCTGGATTACAGGCCTGAGCCCCACACCCGCCATTGTGGGGTCTTTAAGAACCTTGACAGTATCTCTGGTCTGCTACATTTTGAGCATCTCAACTGATTGGCACATTGTACTGAGCCTAAGAAACACCTTATTTGGACCTTGCTGATTTTAGAGTCCCTTCACACTGTACACATCCAATATTTTAAATAAAACCAATCAAGTAGGGAGATATAGAAGAAAGATTCAGAACAAAAGTATAATACATTCATTCTTATTCACGTTGGAAATATAAGAAGAGTTCATTAGAAAGACTGTAAACCAAGGAAAGCATAAAAGATTTTAAAATGTTCCACCTGACCACAACATTAACATTAAATACACAGACACCTAGTTGTACAAATGGGCAAACTGAAGACCAAGGTCGGAATTAAACAACCTCAAAACAGACAAACAAGAACAAAAAGACCCCATCTCCTTTAACAGTCTCTTGTTGACTTCGAAGCAACTTACATCAGGTGTCATGTGTGTCAGAAAGAATTGTCAGACTTCAGCATCGACAACAGCAATTACTGAGTCCTTCCTTTCAGTGAAGTGCTTGGCATTGTCTGGCAGACCCTCTAGCAAGTGTCTGAATTTTTAGAGCTCTGCACCTTTGACTTTCTATTCATAGGCTAAGCTCTGCTGCGGTAGACGCTAACTCATAGAAAAGTCCAAACAATGCAAGTGTATACACTCGGGAGATTTTAGATCCAGAGGAATTTCTCTTACAGGTGTCCCATAATGACCTCCATCGTGTCTCTTCGCTTTACATCCCTTCTCCCAGGACACACAGAAAGGATCAAAGGGGGTTAGATAAGCGAGGGGGAGGACGAACGGGGAAGCACGGAAAGCAGAAAGGAGGGGGGAGAAGGGGGACAAAAAGAGGTGGCCCTGGTCTGACCCTGAGGAAGAAAACGAGATGACTGCAGTACGCTCCTGCCGGCCGCGTCCCCTTACGGAAACCATGAGATGGCTGCACAGGGGACATGCTGGCCCACTCCGGGCTGGTTGACTTCAAACGCGGGAGGGAGCACTGGGGAAAACTGAAAGGCGGTCGTTGCAAAATGGTTTTGGCAAAATCTACGTCCCAAGCCCTTCGCTCCTGCTTTTGCTTGCTTCAGACGTGATCTCACGCTGCCGCCCTGGGTGAGCACAGGGGCGCCGTCGTACAGCTCACTGCAGCGTCGCCTTCCCGGGCTCAAGTGCCCAAGTCCTTCTCCCACCTCCGCCCCCCGGGAGCTGGGGCCACAGGCGCGCGCCGCAGGCCCCGCTCACTTTTTGTAGAGACGGGGTGGAACAATCCTCCCCTCTCAGCCCCCTGATCCTGGGTGTTTGTGGATTTTTGAGAGGGCGTCTGGCTTTGTCGCCCAGGCGGAGTGCAATGGCACGACCTTGGCTCACTCCTAACTCCACCTCCCAGTTTTAGACAATTCTCCTGCTTCAGCCCCTTGAGAGCTGAGATGAGGGCGCCTGCCCCACCACTACCGCTAATGCTTGCATTTTTAGTACGGACGGGGTTTCAGCATGTTTTCCAGGCTGGTCTCGAACTCCCGACCTCAGGTGATCCGCTCGCCTCGGCCTCCCAAAGTGCTGACATTACCGCAGTAAACCACCGCGCCCGGCCCCCTAATTAGTGTTTTTACACTAGGATTAAAGGGGCAAAAAAACTCTTGTGTCAGAAGTGGGATTCGAACCCACGCCTCCAGGTGGAGACCAGAATTCCCACACATGGGAAGCCGCAACTTGAGTCTGGCACCTTAGACCACTCGGCCATCCTGACACACACACCTAATGCTTAAGTTTTATTATATGACTGGCAGTTAGCAGGCGCGGGCTCCGACAGAGAAGGAAGAGATCTCGGATGGGTGGCGTATGCTCCCGGTTTTCAGAACGCTATTTATTCTTTTGCCAGGTAGTAGCCTAAATGATGCTAAAAATAGCATCATCAAAATGCCTTATATTGCTATATTTCAGATTAACTCAGAAATGAAATAATAGGGAAAGTGGCAAATATTTGGAACAGTGCTCCCGAAGTGTCTACTAAACTCCGTAACAGTTTGCCGGCCAGAGGGATCCTCAGAGCTCAGATCCAGCGTCCTGAGTAGGTGCTTTGTGGAGAGAAACTGAAGTCAGACATGATTTTTATTTTTACTTTTCCTGTTTCCCCACCTAGCCCAAAATTTACTGTGAATGCTTTGAAGCAGAAATAAAATCAGTAACAGAGAGATGAACCGTCCGAATTCAAAAGAATGGTTGGAAAAGACGAAGGTGGAGAATAGAGAAAAATAATTAATGATTTTATAATTTTAAGAGGATCCTAGAGCAAGAAAGAGTGGTAAGTGCTTGAGACTCTGCAGAGGTGAAGAGAGTGTAAAAGGTGGAATTAATCATGGAGGCGGAAGAGAGGAAGAAGAGGCTTCAGGCTGGGCGAGGTAAATTAATCAGACTTAGCTGTCCATGGCTCGTTTTTCTTATTGGTCAATGAAATCTTTGTCTTTTTCTCTGTTTCCTTTACTGTTTCGTTGTTTTTCTCTGTCAAGCTCACCGTATAGCCCTCTCCTCTCTCCCAACATACACACCCCCTCTCTAAAACATCTGAAGTTATTATCATTACCGTTGTGACGCAGTCTCGCTCTGTTGCCCAGGCTGGAGTGGCGCGATCTCAGCTCACTGCAGCCTCCGCCTCCTGGGTTTAAGCGCCACCACACCTGGCTGGTTTTTATTTATTAATTTTTTTTGTATTTTTAGTAGAGACAGGGTTTCACCATGTTGTCCAGGCTGGTCTCGAATTCCTGACCTCAAGTGATCCACCCATCTAGGCCTGCAAAAGTGCTGGAACTACAGGCACATGCCACCAAGGCCAGCTAATTTTTGTATTTTTATAGAAATGAGTTTCACTATGTCGGCCAGGCTGGTCTCAAACTCCTGACCTCAAGTGATCTGTCCACCTCAGCCTCCTAAAGTGCTGGGATTACAGGTGTGGGCCACCGCGCCCAACCAAAATTATTCTTTAGAAAAAAAACCATCCTTTTAAAATACATTGTTGATTTGTGTGAGTTAAATCATAATTTCTTTTCTTCTACTCAACACAGTTTGAAAAATCTACCCATCTTGGCACATGGACATCTGCGTGGTCACTTGCGGCCGCTGTATAACATGAAAATCGCAGGCAGTATACGTGATGGACATCTAGCTTGCCTCTAACAACTGGTTACCTCGAAATACAGCAGGCACTGTACTAGGCAAGACCATCACGGAGCTGAGCTGGAATTTCACTGAGGTGCATTCCTAGAAGTGGAATTGCTGGTAACAATTGAAAAGTTATACAGGAAGAAGACCTATGTCATGTCAATACTGCAAAAAAACTAAGACCCTAATTTTAAGACCAAGATTTCAATCATGTAGTACTTCATATGGTGCAACTTTTACCTTCAGAAACAAGAGACAGAAAGGACATCCAAACCAGGTAATTCGGAGGAGCAATCTCAGAAGGAACTCTAAACTTAGTTTCTTTTTTTTTTAATTTACTTTTTCCTCTCCCACCCTCCCTCTTCTCCAAACTTAGTTACTTTTGAACAAGATGAGTATTAGTTTGTAATTGATGACTCACATGTTTTCAGCAGTGTGATAATTTTAAGGGTTCTTTCCTACTAGGTTTTAGAGGGAACACAGGAAATCTTCTGATAGAAGTTCATAACAGATTATTTTATGTGTGTGTAAAAGCAAAGATTTTACTAATTTCCCTCACATGACTGAGAAGTTGAACGGCTAAGGAAAGAACAGGGTGTTAGCATCATTGCTGCAGCGGTGGGTGATTGCGATGGATGCCGGTCATGGCAATGTCCCATTCAGACGATATACGGGAATGAGGAACGTCCCTACAGGGCTCTCTGAGAACGGAGACCTTTTCCTCATGCCTTTCTTTTCCTTTCTTTTCTTTTTTTTTTTTTTGTTTGTTTAATTTTTATGCCAGCTGATTGACAGAGCAATAGATGGAAATTCGCTGCTTACTTTCTTGCAAGAGAAAGGGATCTCCAACAGTGCTGCGGGACCGCGTCCAAATGGCCCTGAAAATATCCCCGGATTCTGTAAATCAGGGGTTTTCATTTGTCAATTGGTTTGATGTGAGAGAGCTGCCTCTCTCTTTTCGAGACCCTGTTTGGCAAACATCTGTTGGGGCGGGAAATGTTGGGGGCAGAAATGGCTGAACTATTGTGGGCACTCCTTGGTGAAACTATTGGTACAAATCTGGTAGGGAAGAGCAAACAGGAACTCATACCATGCCAGAAGCGGGATTCGAACCCACACCTCCATGCGGAGACCAGAAGACCTAAGCAGGGGAAGTGGTAGCTTGAGGCTGGCACCTTAGACCATTCGGCCGTCCTGACAGCACAACAGACAGCTCAAAAGTTACATGATCCAGAGGCAAGAGTTTTCTCTGGAATTTGCCTAATCAGGAGCTCTGCATTCGCCGATTACGGAATGTAATGGTAGCAAAGTGCAAGTGTTAGTGCAGAACTGAATAATTCTTACAGTGCCGCAGACCAAGATGTGAACAAGACGCAGAGGCGACTTGCCACGTGCCTCTCCCATTCCTCCAGTAACTCCTCGCACGGGGCTCTGCCCTCTCCCTCCGACCCAGGCCTCCCGCCCCTTGTTCAGCCTACGGCCCTGACCCTGTGGGGTCACTTCGCTCTGTGTGACTTAAGTCCCGATACAGCAGCTCCAGCCTGATACCGCCCAAGGCCAGTGGGAACTTTCAGTGGACGAAAGGCCATCCCCTCTGCTCTGGACAGGAGGAGGTCAGAGCAAGAGAGGGGGGCTATTCTTTACCTGGATTTCTAGGCATTCCCCCTTCTCCTCAACCCATCCGAACTGCGATTCACCACCGGAAGTCCTCCTTACATCTTTTACTTCATCACGCAGTTCAGTAAACATCACTGTCTTCTGCCTGCAGGGTCGCATGTGCTCTGTAGTGATAATCCTGTCCCTCCTCTCCCTAAAGCTCTCAGATGCTTTTCTGCAAATATTACCCATTGTGGGAGGCAACAGCTATTTCGAAAGATAAATGTACCTTTTATGACTGAAAAATATGTTTCTATGACTGTGAAAATGAAATCGTAAAAAAGAAAGAAAAGAAAGAACCTTGTTGCAATTATTTTGCTAGGGTTGAACTGTGAAAGAAACAACTTAAAATTCTGGTAGAGAGGAGTGCCACTGAATTTCAATACTTAAACTATAAGGGCCTAAATGGATGGGACACAAATTTGAAGAGTCTCGCTCTATTGCCCAGGCTGGAGTGCAGTGGGGTGATCTTCGCTCACCGCAACCTCCACCTCCCAGGTTCAAACGATTCTCCTGCCTCAGCCTCCTGAGTAGCTGGGACTACACGCACGCATCATCACGCCCGGCTAATTTCTGTATTTTTAGTAGAGACAGGTTTTCACCATGTTGGTCAGGCTGGTCTTGAACTCCTGACCTCGTGATCTGCCCACCTCGGCCTCCCAAAGTGCTGATAGTACAGGTGTGAGCCACCGTGCCTGGCCCTTTCTCTGCATTATTAAATGCAGGTTTAACAACCTGTAAGAGCTGTATGATATTCCATATGGATATGGTACAGTAAGATAAGTTTGCACCAAAGTATAATTAAATGCATTGGTGCCTTCACTGAGGAACTCTTCCTACAATCAGTCAGTCAATGGAACTAAAGATGCTTAGTGATATAGTTGATTCGCCTTCTGGCACAAGCTCCTTATGTGATCTGTATCTATACACATCCACATGCATGTATCTCCATATACTGATATATAGCATATAATACATAATGTAGAGTATATAGTGTGGTGGTCATGACTTGAAACGTGGACCATTACCTATTTTCTAAAATCCGGATTCAGAATCAGAGACTTGAGGCTGAGAGCTGGCAATGGAGTCAGGGCATCTTGGGGAGTGTGGCTTAGAAAGTTGGTAGAGAAACGTGTACAACAGCAGGCTGCCTGCCCACGCCCGGCTCCCGCCCACGCCCCGCTCCCGCCCACG